>JAWRVF010001042.1:0-119101 GCA_036785485.1 Physcomitrellopsis africana
CATCCAGGTAGATCAAGGACCATGTAGTCATTGAAGCCATATGTTGTGCTATTCCAGTTTATAACTATTCTTTAGGTATCCGTGTTGCTAATTCTAGAGGCAAAAGGTAGGCTAATAAAATTTCTTCGTAGCCTTGTATCAATGTATTTAAAGTCAAATATGAATATATTATATCCTATTACAACATCTGGATTTATTTTCTTAATGAGCAAGAAGTATGCTTCTATCAACTTCCTCTCACTTGTAAATCTTGTTGTTTCTATATCATCAAGCTCTATCTTGCACTTTCTAATGTATAGAAGGTATTTCTTAGATGTCTGAAGCATGAGGTATCTCTGTGATACTATAGAGATCATAAAGATCTCATCTTTTTCTACACAAGGATCTGACATAGCATTGTTATTAGAAGAATATATCTCTATGTCTATACACATGATTAGTGGTCTTGGCACATCTCTACTGTCTAGAGATTATATCGACTTCCAGCTATATGTATATTCAAAGTCTGTAGAACATAGCTTTATGCTATTGTTAACAGATGCACATAGTGCTTTTATCCATCCTGAATAGCTTATACCTGTAGCAATAATAAACATTTTTTTGGTCTTTATATCATCCTCGTATGTTCTTATATTCATCTTCTTTATCAGGTTTGAGAAGTGCTCCAAAGTGGTTCTCTTATAGAAGTAATATTTGATAAATCTCTTATCACCTTCAAGATATGATCTAAGCAGTCTCCTAATGCAGAACATTGTTTTAGTGATGTTTTTGTGACCGATATACTTATATATTTCGTTTATTCTCTCCTACACTTTATTTTTCATGTCAGATACACGCACATAGCCGTGAACGAGAAAGTCATGTGCCCTAATCGTAACAGACTCTCATGTTATAAGATTCCCAAATCCATACATTGTAACTCTCTTATCACAGGCTCCAACTCTCCAATCATATAGCATACAAGAGACCTCCATAGTGCACATAATTGTTGTGAGGAGATAATTATATGGCAGGTCTTGAGGTAGTAAATTCTTAGAAATCTTGTTAGAGAGATAATTTTTTGAAGAAGAATTTTAAAAAATAATCTTATTGGATCTTCTACAATAATATATAACATGAGATCCTATAAAAATAAAGCATATTATTCTATTTTCAATCCAACATTGACCTATTCGATGTGATTTTTTATAAATATGATAAGGTGGCATATTATTCTTTTAATTTGAAAGGATATTTGGACCTACTTGTTTCAATTGATGAAGAAGCTTATATAATTGGGATTGATTTTTTTCTATAAGATGTTGTAAGAATTGTAGACAAAATTAGAATAAATGATTCACTTGTTTGCAATTTGTATACCATAATTTAAAGATATGAATTGTTAATTTATGATATTTAGATTCTATAGTTGGCTTTTAGTTTTTAATGAGATAAGATATTTATTCACTTATATCTTTTATAGTATTCATCATCTCATTTTTGAACACATCGTTTGCTTATCTTACCTCACTTTAAATTCTTCCAATCTAATATCATTGAAGGATCTATGTAAAGATTAGTTATATAGATCTTGTACCACTAAGGGAGTTAGATTGTTTATAGGCAATAGAAAGGTAGAAGGTTGAGAGTAGCTTAAAGCTAAATATTGATGGAATTCCATATGTTGATGTTATAAGAATATGGAAGTTAGTAATGATTTTTTTGTCCTTTTAAGAATACGATCATTTTTCTTATCAATGATTTCTACCTTCAAAGTAGCTTGAATAGCTCTTTCTAAATCTTTAAGTCTCTTATTTAATATATCTTAAATTATAAAAGGCATTGCAAAACCTTGGATAAAATAGTGCCTTATGGTATCTTTATTTAAAAGATTAACAACCTATTGAGTGTATACTATACAAAATTATCTTACATAAGAAGTGATATCTATAGAGGGACCTTGTCTAATATTTGTCAAAGCTAAAAGAGCTTATTGTTGGCCAATTATGGATCTAAATTAATAAAAGAAGGCTGCTAAGAGTTATTTTCATGTACTAAAAGATTCTTTTATATGAGATTTATACCATATATATGTAGAATATATTAAAGTAATTAAAAACAATATCAAATAGTATCGATGGTTGGTTACTAAATTAGTGATTGATACTTCCACAAACCATTTTACATGAGTTGTTGAGTCTTCATTGATAGATCTATTAAACCTTAGAAGATTAGGTGGAATTGTTGTTTCTTGTAATCCCATAGATATAATAACAAGTAGCCCTCTAGGCAACATCATGGAATCAATTTGGATGTCTGTAGAAAGATGTTGGTTCTTTCTATATGCTACATTAGCATTTAGAGCTAGAAATAATTAAGATTCTATTTGAGGCTTTGAAAGATGGCTTCTATCATTGTTGTGATGCACTTGTAATAAGAGCATCAAAATTAAATAGATTTGAAGAAATGGAAAAAATAAGATTAATTCTAAAATTATAATATGAACAAGATTACTATAAGGTTAATTTCAAAATTATAGTGTAAATAGGATTCATGTAAAGTTATAGAGATAGTTCTAAAACTACAATGTGAACATGGATAAAACAAGGCAAAATCAAATCATAAAATATTTTTAAAAATCTTAAAAGAATCTTTAGGATGCTAAAATATCAATTTAAATATCTTTAAAATATCAAGGTATCAACTATAAAATCTTTTGATATCAAGATATCAATCAAAGAATCTTGAAGGCACCAAGGTATTAACCAAAAAATCTTTTCATACCAAGATATCAATCAAAGAATCTTTAGGATATTACAATATTTTAAAGGCGGATATCAATGGGTATCATGTAAGTATCTGCATGTACAAGATATAGTTGGATATTGCTTAGATATTGATCTAATTGCCTATTTAAATCCTACTAAGATTGTTAATTCTCTTCTTTTTTTTTTCTTTTTTTTTTTTTTTTGAATTTGAAGGATTTTTTAAGAAGGGTGTAGCAAGAGCATATAATGTCTATTTTGGATATTTTTTAAATTATTTTTTATAGCTTCTTGTGCTCTATCTTTTTAGAATATCTTTGTGTGTATATTAGAAAGTAAATTTGAGGGTGATTGTGAAGATTTTGTATGAATTTGAAACAAAATAGAAAAATTTGGAACTTGGATTAATTTGGATTTGATTTAGAGATATATATTTTGAAGTTAGAAGTGGATTTGACTAGGTTGGACTTAGATTTAGGCTTGAAATAAGCCTATAGAAATTACAATAGGAACAAGGTTAAAATAGGATCAATTCAAAAATTATAATATAAAAAAAGATTAATATAAGATTAGTTTCAAATTATTGTGTGAACAGAGTTAAAATAGGATAAGATCTAGGCTTAATTAGAAAATATACTAAAAAATCTTCAAGGTATATACCAAGGCATTTCATGATATCAATTAGAAAATCTTTAAAGAATTTTAAGGTATCAATCAAAAAAATCTTTAAGAAATCTCAACATATAAATTAAGGATTTTCAAAGTATTAATCAAAGAATCTTTAGGATATCTATTAAAGAATCTTTAAGGTATCTCAAGATATCAATTAAAAAATCATTAGAAAATCTCAAAATATAAATTAAAGATTTTTAGAATATCAATTAAGAAATCTATAAGATATCTTAGAATATAAATTTAAAATATCTCAAGATATTAATTAGAAAAACTTTAAGATATCTCAAGATATCAATTAAGGAATCTTTAAAGAATCTCAAGGTATAAATTAATGATTCTTAGGATATTAATTAAAAAATCTTTAAAAAATCTTAAGATATAAATTAATGATTTTTAAAATATCAATCAAAAAAATCTTCAAGATTTCAATTAGAAAATCTTTAAAAAATCTCAAGATATAAATTTAGAGTATCTCAAGGTATTAATTAGAAAATCTTTAAAAAATCTTAAGATCTAAATTATAGATTCTTAGGATATCAATTAAAGAATCTTTAAGATATAGCAAGATATAAACTCAAGATATTTCAAGGTATCAATCAAAAAATCTTTAGGATATCAAATATAGAATCTTTAGAAAATCTTAAGATATTAATTAAAGAATCTTTAAGATATTTCAAGGTATCAATTAAAAAACCTTCAAAAAATCTTAAAATATAAATTAAGAATTTTTAGGATATTAATTAAAAAATCTTTAAGATATATTAAGATATAAATTAGAAATCTTTATGATATCATAAGGTATCAATCAAAGAATCTTTAAAAAATCTCAAGGTATCAATTAAAAAATCTTTAAAAAATCTCAAGATATAAATTAAAGTATTGCAAGGTATCATTGAGGATAGACTAGATTGGCCTGAATTTAGACTTATATAGGCTTAGACTTAATTTAGACTTAATTTAGACCTCCAAATAAATAAATAAATAAATCTATAAAAAGAAAATATTAATTTAGAGGAGGATAATTTGTAACTTCTAAAATACCTTAAGATCTTTAAAAAGAAAAAAGATCCACTCTCACAAGAGGGATAAAATTCCAATATTATAATGAAAAAAATATTAATTTAGAAGAGGATAATTTATAACCTTTAAAGTACTAGCATACCCGCAAAAAGAGAGATAATCCACTTTCTAAAAAGAAAGAACTAAATTTGATATTTAAGATAAGAGCAGTCTCAATAAATTATTAAATATATAAAAATAAAATATAAGAGACTTGAATTAGAAAGAAGTTTTAAGAAAAAATTAATAAAGACTTGAATTATCTAAATAAATATACAAATAATATTAGAAAAGATGAAGCATCTATTATAACACCAAACAACTTTGAAGCTTCAATTGCAAATAACCCAAGATGCTTACAAGATATGTATAGATAAATTTAGGAATCAACTGCTTATTTTTTATATTAGAGATAAAATATGGCTTCTTTGATGGAATATCAAAACTAAGCGGCCATGTAATAAAGTAGACTATTGGAGGTTAGGACCATTTTTTATCTAGAAGCAAATTAATCTAGTGGCATATCACTTGGAACTACCATCTTTTATGAAGGTACATCCAATTTTATATGTCTCTCTTTTGAAGCCTTATAGAGAGTTATATATTCTAGAAAGAATACAATAATCACCACCTAATATCAAAATCAAAAATCATAAAGAATACAAGATCAAAAAGATACTTGATTTACAAAAAAGATAGAACAAATTAGAATATCTTATTCATTAGCATAGCTATAATATCAATGAGCGCACATAAGAATCAATTGAAAATCTCACCAATGCATCTCAAAACGTATAAGAATTTCATTGATTCTATGTCCACAAATCTAAATCTGTTTGATGATAATTTCTTAGTAAAGATTGGATTTGAAGAATATCTATAAGAAAAGAAGAATCAAATCTAAGCCTTCATCAGTATACAATTATTTGTTCTAAGATAGAATAGAGTTGTAGAAGCAAGTTAGTCACTATGTCAAATCTTCAAATATTGAAAGAATTAACAAAACAAGATTCAAAAGATTCACTTGCTATGCAAGCTTTCAATGAATTAGTGTAATTTTTATAGCCTTCAATTGAGCAAAGTGAGAATGATACATTTCAATATTAAGTATGACCATGGTTGGAGCTATTAAAAAAAATATTCAATCATATAAGTCTTGATTCCAATACTTGAGCTTTAGTGATATTGCTTGAGCTTGAAAAGGTGAATCTTCTTAAGCTTGAAAAGGTGAATCTTCTTAAGCTTGAAAAGGTGAATCTTCTTAAGCTTGAAATCTTATTTGAAAGATGTTTTTAAAGTTGCTATGAAGATCAAATCCTTGGATAGAATATTTCAATAATAGAGGTACTAGTTCAAGGCCATAGGCAATTTTTTTGAAGACCAATAGAATCTATTATTTAAAAAAAGAGAATAATATATATATAAAATTATTAATATAATATATTCTTGATTTTTTACATATATAGGAAGATTTTCAAAGATATGAATTTTTCTTAGAACTTGTCACTACAGAAAGAGGTGATATTAAGAACATACACTTTAGAAGTTTACAGAAGCTTCTAAAATATTTTAAAAGCTTTCTAATTAATAGAAGTTGTTTGAAAAGCTTTTTAATTGGTGAAAGTAATTCAAAAAACTTCATAATTAGTGGGCATCGCTTGACAAGCTTCCTAATTGGTGAAAGTAACTCAAAAAATTTTGTAGTCAATAGATAAGCTTAAGAAGCTTTGAAGTTGGTAGAAAGAGCTTGAGAAGCTTCCAAGTTGATAGACGCTGCTCAAAAAGCTTCCTAGATAGGAGTATATATTGGAGTTGAGGCTGAAAAATTCTTCACTCTTTACAATATATCTCTTGGAGTTCTAACTCAAATTTTTTGATATTGTTTAGGTAATTATCTAAATAATTTAAGTCCTTATTGATTTCTTCATAAAACTTCTTTTTAATTCAATTCTTTTATATTATATTCTTATATCCTTGATAATGGGCTAATAGTAGCCAATTCTAACGATCTTTTCTCTTAACAATGTTTTTAAAAAATGACCTCCCTATGTACTATCATAATATGCCAATAAAATTATAAAAATTTATTTTTCTATCATACATCTTTTTAATATCCGATCTATTTTATATTGATATAATTTTCTACCAACTATGATAAAATATCTACTATTTATTTGGACTTTTTAACATTTTATTTTAGATAAATGAAAAAATAAGGTTTAAATGGTTAAAAATTTGGTAATTAATTCATACCAAGTGGGGGTGGTTGAAACAATAAATAGACTCTCATCTATTAAGGTATCATTGATTGGAACTTCATCTATTTGTTTTAACAACTTGAATAAATAATTGGCTTGCATATGCATTTTTTCTAGCTTATATTCTATTGTATAATCAAATTCTTCTAGTAGAAGCATCCACCTTGCTAGCCTATTATTCAATTCTGCCTTGTTAATAAGATAATTGATTGCCATGTGGTCTACAAAAAATACTATTGGATTTAAGAGGAGGTAGTATTTAAATTTTTTGATGAAAAAAACTATAGCAAGACATTCTCATTTCATGGTAGTGTGATTTTTTTTTGCAAGATTTAATTATCTACTAGTAAAGGCTATGAAATAGTCCTTGCCTCTTTTTTTACTTGCTTGATACAAAGTGCTTTCTACTACCATAGACAAAGTATCATTGAGCACATAGAAATATAATGACCAATTCAATGGTCTTAATACAGGGTACGTGATAAGATTTGTTTTAAAAATATCAAATGAATCTTGATATTTTTTACTCCATTCAAACTTCACATCTTTTTGTTGAAGTCTAATAATGCATATAGAAATAATAGCATAGTCATGTATTATTTTTCAATACCATCCAATATACTCTAAGATTTTTTAAATCTCTTTTACCATTGAAGGAGGTTTTAATTCCACAATCACTTTGACCTTCTCTAGGTTTGATTTTCTACCTAATAAGGCTTTCTTTTTAATTATTAAAAAGATTTTATTAGGATTTATAGCAATCCTAGCTTTTCTACATATTTGAAGATAAGACCTTATACTATCATGATGTGTTGTTTTAGAAGACTGGGTGCTAAAATCATCAATAAATACTATTATTGATTTATATAATAATTCTAAGAAGGCATAGACATTACTCTTTGAAATGCCAAAAAAATATTGAAAAGTCTAAAAGATATGATCATATAGATAAAGATGCCTCAAGGTATAATAAAGATTATTTTGTAGTGATCCTCTAGGATTATAGAACTTTGATTGTAATTTGAATATCTATTTATAAATATATATAATTTATGCCTAGCCACCTCTTCTAAAATAGTATTTATAAATAAGAGAAAAAAGTGATCTTTTTGGATGTACTTATTAGCCTTTCTATAATCTATATACATTCAAAGTTTTCTATTCTTCTTCTTAACTATCACCATTAGAGAGATCTAATCCGTAATCCCTACAGATTGAATAAATTTAGCTTAAAAGAATTTTTCTAGTTTGGCTTTCATAATTAGTTGTAAATTGGGATTCATTCTTTTTTTTCTTTTGTTTTATAGGAATTAAATTAGAAAGAAGTGGAATATAATGTTAGACTATTTTAAGAGGTATACCCTTGAGGTCTTTATAAGATCAAGCAAATATATCCCAATATTCCATAATTAATGACTTATAACTTAATAATTCATCTTTTGTCAATTGAATTCCAACTTTGATTAGTTTTGGATTTTCATCCTTTTAAGAGACATCCATCAATTTATAATCAACGTCATGCATATGAAATTGCTATGTGGATCTTTTCTACCAATCATTTGATATTTGTAGCTAGTTGACCATATCATTTCTAACAATAAGACTACTGGAAGTTTCTTTAAATTATAAAGGTGGAATAAGGTTGCCTTCTTCTATTATATTATCTAATTTATGAACTTGAGTTCTATCAAAGTTTATTCTAAAGGCATCTTTATAATTAATATCATCTAATAAGATATCACAAATATAAGATTTATTCTAATAAATATCTAATTATTATGGATAGATAGAAATAAATAGAAGTAGATTAATTTGATAATATCTTAGAGAGAAGCTTCTTAAAAGCTTTATAGATACGGTTCTACCTTTATATATGGCTATAGGTGATTGATAGGTTAGAAACTTGGCCAATAAGCTAGCCATGTATCGCACATATTGATAGCTTGTGAAACAAGCTAAACATATGGCACACATGTAGGAAACTTGTCTTGCAAGTTTGACATATGTCTTACAAATAGAACACATCTTCGAGGTCCTATAGAACACCACTACATAGCTCTTAGGTTGATAATACATATAGAGATAAGAGTGAAGCCTTCTTCACTCTTATCAATGCCTTTTTTGTTCTTAGTCTTGTTTCAAGAGACTCTAGTCTTCTTATCCTTGACAATAGTTATTCTAATTTTAATATTATTCCATCTTTGAGAGATTTTCTATTTTTTTGAGTGATACAAGAATGTATTTGCATTTTATTCTTTTATGATTTATGTCCTTGACAGTTTGATAAAAGTACAAATTCATTATTTTTATTTTGTATTTAAAAAGTGAGTGGATTATCTCACTTTTATTGTTGTATTTGAAGGTTACAAACTACTCATCTTTAATTAATATTCTTTGCTTTCGAATCTTGATTTTTTCTTTGAAAAAGAGTGAATCATCTTTCTTTGTAGAGATTTTTATTTGATATTAGAGGTTGTGGATTATCTTCTTCTAATTTAAATTATAGAATTTTTAAGTTGTCTAAGATAGAAAAAAAGATCATGGATGCTATACTCAATAGAAGTAAAAATAGATTTACAACTATTATAGATCTTCAAGAATTTGTCATTACTCTTAGGGCAGAAATTTCACAAATTTCTAATACCAATCATAGAAGTATTATTCTTACGTCTATAGAAGAAGTCTAGAGCCTATGCTAAGAAGTTATATAGTGGAAGAAAGCACGTAAATCGGCCTCACAAGCATAAAGAAGGCAAGGATTAGTATGCTTGAGAAGTTTGATAAAACAAGATCAAAATTTTGAGGATTTTGGCAACATGTCAAGCTATATTTAAAGCTGCATCCTTTCTAATATGCTAATGGATTTGCTTAAGTTGGATTTATAAGCACACTTTTATCTGGAACTGTTCTTTCTTGGTTTGCACTTTTGATGGAAAAATATTCATAATTTTTTTATAATTTGAATTCATTCTTTGAAGTGTTTATAGCCACATTTGAAAAAAATGATCAAAAAAGGATAATAGAGATGAAGCTCTTATCTTTGTAATAAGGATCATAATTAGCTACAAAATATGCCATAAAATTCCAAAACCTTGCTTACAATGTGGAGTGGAACAATAATGCCTTTATGAATCAATTGCATTATAGGTTGAAAGATAATGTCAAAGATTTATTATTAATACTGCCAAAGTAGATTCTTTAAAATAAATTATTATTTAAGCCATTGTATACAATAATTGATTATTTGAAAGGCATCGAGAATATAGATTTGATTAGAGAAGAACAAGTCAATTGATGATAGCAACTCCTAAATTTTCAAAAATTTACTTGACTAAGTTAGATCTAATACAAATTGATGCAGTATGTTTTAAATTTCTCACGAAACAAGAAAAGATCCAACATTGTTAAGAAGGTTTATGCTTATATTGTGGAGAAACAAAGCACATTGCTCAATATTATCCAAAGAAGCAATGCAATCACAAAATGAGGAATATGGTTGCTAAAAAAGATAATGTATTGAAAAACAAGTTATCCATGAAATTATTCTTTTAGATGTAGCAACTAAAGAACATAATAGTATAATAATATTTAATATAATTAGATCTCTCTCTAATTTAATTATATTAGAATTATTATGGTTAAAAAAATATAATTCTTAAATAGATTAGACTTTTTGTTTTCATGTAGCATGAACTTCTATCTGGGAATACACTACGTACCTAACTGTGGAGAATTTATTTGAAATTTAATGGCAAGAGTCTAGTAAGTGATTTGTTTTTAATAAAAAAGAAAAATAATACAATTATATTATAAAAGATAATTTTTATTGATAAATCCTTCTATATTTAAGTGGATTTGTGTAAAAAGATTAAAATTACTAAAAAACCTTTCAAAACCTTATTTACACGCAAGAACTTATTTCTTTTTTAACTTTAGAATTCAATAACTCTTGATCCAATTATTTAATTTTTATAAAATTTTCTTTAAAGTGTAGATATTTTTTTAAGCTTCACCACAAAAAAAAATCAACTACAAGTTTGTTGCCAATCATCCAATATCTTAAAAACCCTAACAGGTACTTAAAACCCTAGCTTAGAGACACTTGAGTACTATTTTCTTCATATCTCACAAATCCAAAATTATAATGCCACAAATTTTTTTTACATAGTCTTGTGACATATATATATACACTCCTAAAAATTTTGAGCCAATAATTTATCAAATTGCCTAAGATATAGCTCAAAACATAAGCACTAGTGAAGTAGGGTTACTTGCTGCCCTTAGCTTACAAGTACTAATTTAAACTCCCAATATCTCCTTCATCTCAGCTTGGATTTTATTGAGCTATGTATGAAAAGTGTAGATAAAAAAGTTTTCTTTCTAATCCTAATTGTTGATCTTCTATTGCTCTTTGTACGTGTAAGTTATGTCAAAAAGAGTCACAATAAATACAATTTCACTACCTTAACTTTGAGCACCTATATCTCTTTCATAAAAAATCCAAATTACACAAAATTTGCACCAAAACCATATTCGAAAAACCAAACTTAGTGATCCTAGCCTTTGATATTCGAATCCTTTCAAAAAGCAAATCCTAATCTCTAATAAATCCTTATGCAGCCTCCTTGAAGCCCATTGGGCATGATTTTTGGCCAATAGGAATAGAAACTTTTATCATCCATCTCCATTCATTCACATGGATGGCCTAACTATCCCCTTTCATACTAAAAATCTCTTTTTAATCTTTTTTTTAATAAGATTTACATAATATGTGTTCTAAATATCAAATAAAATAAATAAATAAGATCTTAAGGATCACCAATGTCTAAGAAAGGTGACTTAAGATATATAAAAGTTATTATCAATATAAATCAACTTCAAAATTACTATAAAAAAAAAATATGGTTGTATAAATTTCATTAATAGTCCTATTAAATAGATTCCTTCTAAACTAACAACCTAATCACATCTTGTAACCAATAAAACTCATTGATATGACTTTCACTTAATTGTATAGTAAATTGTATATAAAATATATATGTATAATTTTTTTCACATTGTAGCCAAACCACAACATGATACTATAACCTTGACTTTTCTTGTAGTTTAATCCAAAAATTTATTTGTAAAATAGACATATATAATTCTAGTACATCCAAACTCTTATTAATAGGTACAAAAGCTTTCATATATGTATCAAAAGAAGGATCATCTTTTGCTATATATGTCATATTTATTTTGGATGCTAAAAAGACTACAAGTAGTATTCCTAGCTAGTATCAAGATTATCAAGATGTTTTTTAAAAGAAAAAAGAAGATATTCTTCCGGAGCATTAACCTTATAATTGTTCAATTGATTTTTAAGAGGGAGCTCAACCACCATTTCGACCAATCTATCGTCTATCACAAAACAAGTTAGCTATATTAAAAGAATATATTGACAAGAATTTGGCTAAGAACTTCATATGCCATTGAAAGTCTCCAATAAGAGTTCTTATCTTATTTGTAATAAAACAAACAGATCATTGCAAATATATGTAGATTATTGACTTATTAAGATTACCATCAAAAATAGATATCATTTACTTTTGATTTCAAGACTTCTTGATGAACTTAGTCAAGCAAAGATCTACACAAAAATAGATCTGCAAGGAGTATACAATTTGATCTGCATTAATGAAAGTAATGAATGGAAGACTATATTTTGAAGTAGGTATGGACATTTCAAATATAATATCATACCTTTTGGACTTACAAATGTACTAGCTGCTTTTGAACATCTTATGAATGATGTTTTTCATGAATTTTTTGATGATTTTATTGTTTGCTATTTAGACAACATTTTAATCTATTCTAAGAATATAAAAGAATATGAACTTCAAATTTGTTGTATATTACAAAAATTTAGAGATACAAGATTATATGCCAAGATGGAAAAGTGTGTATTTTATACTACTCAAGTTGATTTCTTAGGACACATCATTTCAAATGATAGTCTCAAGATAGATTCTAAAAAGTCTAGATAATCATGGACTGGAAGATTTCAAGAACAATAAGGGATGTAAAATGCTTTTTGAAATTTGCTAATTACTACCAAATCTTCATCAAGTATTTTTTTAAGTTGCAGCTCCACTTACACGCTTAACTTATAAGGACAAACTCAAGTGGAATAAAAATATAGAAGTATCATTTGAAGCTTTGAAGATACATTTTACTTCTACACTAATCTTGTATTGTGTCAATTTTTTTAAGGTATTTTTTATGGAAATAGATGCAATAGACTTTGTTTTAGATGTGATATTGTAACAAATAGGAGCAGATGACAAATTCCATCCAATAGCTTTTCATTCTAAGAAATTTTTAGCAACAAAGATCTATTACAAAGTCCATGGTAAAGAACTTTTTACAATTATAGATTCTTTTTAAGAATGGAATCATTATCTAAAAGGTATTTTTAGTCCAATCACTGTGTATATAGATCATAAGAATTTCAAATATTTTATGTTGATACGCATGTTGAATTGTTGTTAAGCTTGTTGGAGTATTTTTTTATTAAGATTTAAATTCATTATCACTTATCGGCCAAAAAAACAACAAGGTTTGTTTGATGTCCTTTCTAGACGTTCTTATCTTATACCAAAAGAAAGAAATTCAACTTTTGATCAACAATAAACAATCATCTTGAAGCTAAAGCAATTTCATCTTTAAGCAATGAAATCAATATTGACTATTGATTTAATTTTTTTCAAGCAAGTCCAATCAAATATGTCTTTACAACCTTTTATTTATGATATTAAAAATAATTCATCTAAGTCTCATGACCTATTCTATTTCAAAGGGTGCCTATATATTCCAAAAGATGAAGCATGACTATGTGCTCTTGAAGCTTGTCACAACTTTCTTATAATAAGATATTTTGGATATAACAAGACTTTGAAGCTAATATTAAAAGATTTTTGATGGCCTCAAATATAGAAGGCTGTTATAGAATTTGTACAGTTATGAAATATTTATTTAAGATCAAAAATTCCTTATCATTGATCTTACAAACTTTTGTAACCATTATCTATACTAAAATAACCTTGGTCTTTTATTTCTATAGATTTTATCATAGATCTTTCAAATTCAAGCTCATATAATGCTATATTTGTGATTATAGATTGTTTCACCAAGATAGCACATTTTGTATTATATACAAAATCTATCACAGGTGAAAAAATAGCTAAACTCTTTCTTGATAATATCTATTGCTATCATGGATTATCAAAGGATATTATATCAAATAGAGAGATGCAATTTGTATCAAGATTTTGAAAAATTCTTTTCAAAATATTGAAGGTAGACATAAAACTATGTTCAGCTTTCTATTCTCAAACTTATAGATAAACAAAATGAGTAAATCAAGTTTTGGAGCAATATTTGAAATGTACTATCAACTATTATTAAGATGATTGGACAATTTTTTTGCCATTGGTAGAGTTTGCTTACAATAATTTGATATATTCTTTTACTTAAGAAACTCCATTCTTTGCCAATTATGATTATCATCCACAACTTGATACTTTTGACTTTTCAAAAGCTAATAATCTTGCAATGGAAGATTTGAAAAATTGATTGTTAGAGCTACATGCAACAATGAAGGCATAAATAAAGAAAGCTCAAGAATGACAAAAGATCAATACAAATATCTATCATAAAAAATAGCCTCAATTCCACATGGACAATAAAGTATGATCACTTTGTTATAATATCAAGACTATTTGTTCTTATGACAAGCTAGATTATTGTAGGCTTGGACTATTTTCAATTTGTGAACAGATCAATCCAATTGCTTATTAATTATACCTACCAAATTCTATGAAGATCCATCATATATTCCATATATCACTATTTGAATCATATAAGATAATAGATACATAAGAAAGAAGACAAATGCCACCACCTCCTATAGAAGTAGATAATAATAAAGAATCTGAGGTGGAAGAGGTTTTAGATTCACAACGGCACCAAAATTGGCTAGAATATCTTGTACATTGATTCAAATATGATATTAGTAAATGTACATAGGAGCCTTCCAAGAATCTAATAAATACATCAGTAAAAATGAATGCATTTTATTGATAACATCTATCAAAATCAACATGAAAAATCAAGAAAATCTTTGTTATAAAATAAAGCAGGTTCAATAGAGATTTCATTCTATCTTATATCATTGTTTGCTATTTCTTTGAATTTATTTGTGCCAAAGAGATGGAAAATTGATAACTAATAAATTCAATTCAATAGCCATTGTTTGTTGACTTACAAGACAAGATATTACAATTATTATAACCTTCAAGATAATGGAATAGAAATGAAGATTTTCAAAAATGACATGTTTTTCTTTAGATTGATAGCAAGATACAACATGTTTGATATCACAACCTTAGAAGAGACTCTTAGTGTATGGTAATACTTATAGAGGTAGAAATTATTCTTGATGGTATTCCAAATTTTTTTTTTGAAGAAAGTTATAAAGACCTCAACAATGATCAAATAATACGGTGGTCTCCTTGCCTTGGTATGGAATACTATTGATGGCCGAGAAGACCTATCAATTACCTTTGAAAGAAATAAAGATTAGAATATGTAACAAATATAATTTGATGCATCTTGGACATCTTCAATACATAATTACTGCTCCTCATAGAACTTGTTTCTAAAAAGGAGAATAATATTATGGATATAAAATTAATTCTATTAATTATCTAATTAATATGGATAGATAGAAGTAGGTAGAAGTAAGTTAATTTGATAATATCTTAGAGAGAAGCTTCTTAAAAGCTTCATAGATACAATTCCATTTTTATACATGGTTATAGATGATTGATAGGTTAGAAACTTAGCCAACAAGCTAGCCTCATGTTGCACATGTTGATAGCTTGTAGAACAAGCTAAACATGTGGCGCACATGTAAGAAACTTGTCTTGCAAACGAGACACTTATTAGAGGTCCTATAGAATACCGCCACATAGTTCTTAGGTTGATAATATATATAGAGACAAGAGTGAAGCCTTCTTCATTCTTATTGATGCATTTTTTATTCTTAATCTTGTTTCAAAAGTCTCTAGTCTTCTTATTTTTGTCAATAGTCATTCTAATTTTAATATTATTCCATCTTTAAGAGATTTTCTATTCTTTTAAGTGATACAAGAGTATATTGATATTTTGTTCCTTTATGATTCATATCCTTGATATAAATTTACAAATCTATTTTTTTTATTTGATTTTGTCAAGTGATAAAATCATTTGTAAAATTAATACTTATGACCTCATCTGCACTTGAAATAGGATGATTTTTCAACCATTGAGTGAATTTTCTATTATCTTTTCAATTGTATAGTCTAAGGCCCATACATCCTAATGGAGTTGATTAAACCATACTTAAATAAATTCCCTCTTTTGCTACCAAATCATCAAATCTAACCTTTTTTTTGAATTCTTTTTATGGTTGTAGACTCAAAATCTCATCTTTTAAAGAATAAAATGAAATTTTGGCTAAAAACAATTTTTGAAATTAAATAAAGATTTTAGTCAAGTTTTTTGGTAGTCCATAAATAATATGGGGCTTCTTACTTCTTCAATAAATTTTTATGTTAGCTGCCCTTAATCGAGATCTATTTAAAATAATAGATACAAATTTTTGTTAGGATGAATATAAATCACATAAAAAATGAAGAAATATTCTTTATCTCTTGTCATCATCTTACAACCACTAATTTATCCTAGAAATATGTCTTGGCTTTGATTAGCCATTTTAATCACAAAAAGAGAATGTTCAATGATACTAAGTCCTAATTTTTTCATAATTTTTATTGGCATAATATTTAAATTATTACTTCCATCCACAATAGTACAAGATATGATTTTATCTACTATAAACATTTTTAATTCAATTGCCTTCACCTCTTGTATTCTTTGAATTGTTCTAATATGGATTGAGATTTTTATTTTACATCTTTGTCATCTTTTAATCGAAAGTTCATTTTTATTAATAAAAAAATCTTCAATAAATGAGCTATTATAATATCTGTCTTAATTTTCTTTAAATCCTCTTATAAATAATATGACTTGACTTGATTCTTGCTTTTAAATTGAATTGAAAGATTAAATTCAAGATCATGAACTTTAGGTCTTTTCCACTCTTTCCTAGAAGAAAATTCTTCTATCTGGATATTTTCTTTTAAGATTCTTGGTAGTCTATTTAGTCTGAATTTAAAGACTTGAGATAATTTTTTAAAATCTTTAATATTAGCCATTACCTCTCTTATGACTTTATTTAAATTTAAAAAGTGAGAAAAATCTTTTGAACTATTTTCACTATGAATTGAAATAGGAAGGAGAGGACTAGTGCATCTAGACCTTATTATAACTGCCAAGGCTGGCAATTATAATTAAATTTGACTCAAGAAATAGTAGCTTGATTATTATAGAGGAAGTAAAAGCTTATTCTTTAATCATTCCACCATTGCTCTAGTTTATAAATCTTACATCTTAAGAGACTTACCCATCATATTGTTAAGCATTTTGAGAGTGATCAATATTTAGAAGGATAAATCTGTACATAATATTTAAACCTAAGGGAGAATGTTGGTTTTGACAATTATTATTACAATTATAGAATAAATTTGGAGATTTTAAAGTATTATCAAAACTTTGATTTTTTGTTCCCTTTAAATAATTTTGAACTTATTGATGATAATTTCTTTGTAAAAAATTCAAAAAAACTATCTTATCAATTTGCCTACATACATTTGTAAAGTAGTTTTCTCTACAATTCCTACAAACAATTATATTTTCTATCCAACAACTACTAAGTGGCTGTCTTTTATCACAAAGATGATGTACTTCTTGTCTTTGTCTTGGTTGGTTTTTAAAACCTTGATTAGGATAATCATGGCTATATAGGTGAGAATTAAATCTTACATTAATTTGACTTCTATGAATGGAAATATAAGATTGTTGCCATCCAAGATTATATTAGTAACTTTGTAAAGTAGAGCAAAATTGACTTTTTCTTATCTCAAGGAAAAATAGGTCGTAAGAGCATTACTTTGATCTACTTCTAGTCTAAATTTTCTTAAGAATACCTTCATGACTATGTTCCAATTTGTCTACGTGTATAGATGGATCATTATTTTTAATTTTTTAAAAAATTCAAAGATTGTGAAGCATGAGAATTGCTTGTAATTCCTTTGAAATTACAATAGACAAATTCCTTGGCTAAACTAAGAAATTTATGGATATAGGATTTGAAAATGCTTTCTTTTCATAATCCATTGAAAAAAAACTAGGTCTTGATTTTTTTCCTTCTTGATTTATTTTTATAAAAGAATTAAAAAATTCTAAGTTTAATCCTTTTTCTCTTACTACTTAATTAGGATTTAATTCCAATAGATTGATTATAAATACGTGTTGTGATGTTGTAGGTAGATCTTATTTATCAAACCATTAGACCTCAATTCTTCTAAATTTTAGAGTGGATTTTTTAATGGAATTTTTTATATTTTTTATAAGTAGGACTAATTTAGATTGTTTAGATTTAGTAGAATCATGTATCTAATATGACTATAGATATAACATTTACATAGACTCATAATTTTAACTTATCAATTCCTACAAAATTAAATTAATATGTTTTGGCCATTCACTTGCAATCCACTTAAGATACCTTCTAATAGGAAAGGGAAATAAAACAAAAGCAATTAAAAAGAGAATGCTTACTTGAATATCATTTCAAATAATATTTTTTTCTAATTTTACTTATTATATAATACAATCTTGTATAGGAATGATCTTAATCAATAATAATGTGAAAAAAAATTCTATTCTAAGATAGCAAAGAGCTGAAGTTTTTTTTTTTTTTTTTTTTTTTTTTTAACTTCTTCATACAAAAATTATTTAAGAAATTATCTACTATAAAAATTAAAAATAGAAATCACATTACAAAAAATCTTCTTTGCAATCAATTCAAATGAATTTGAAAAAGAACTCACCTTCTTGCATTTCTAACCAACTTGGCACTTATTAGTAAAGGCCTAAAAACATATAATACCTCCCTAATCAATCCGAGTTAAATTTTTTAAGTAAGGCTTAGGATTTAAAACTAAAAAATTAATGATTCTATCTACTTTTTATATCCATATATATAAGAGAAATTAGAGACTGATTTTTCTTGCATCTTCTTCTAAGATTCTACTCTCTAATTCCTAGCTCCCACTCCTTGCTTCAATGAGTGTATGTTAAGTTGGAAAGAATTAAAATAAAGTAAAAAAGCTAAAAGACGTACTTAAATTTTAGCTCTTCAAGTGCTACTTCTTCTCTTTTTTGCTTGTGTCATCAAATTGGCTCATTAGTTGTTTTAGTTGTCTTTTTAATTATTTATATAAAAAATAAAATTTTTAATTGATTTAAATTGATTTTATTATTATAAAATATCACAAAAGTAGAATAAAATAGCCTTAAATTTATATTATTATTTTAAAAATACTATAGGAATTTTTAGAATTTATTTAAGTTTTATTTAGAATTTTTTAGGAATTTTTAGACCAATTTTGAAGACTTTGATAAAAATGAGTTTTACCACCTTGGGAGCCATTATGAGCAAATGGAGCAAGATTTGAAGGCCATACAAGGTTCCTAGGCTAATTGGATATTTTTAAATACCATAATAAAGTCAAAATTATAAATAAATGAGTTTTACTAGTAGAAAATAGGATGACCAGTAGATAGTATAGTCTTTTAAGAAGGGAGGTATACAAGTCCCATATGGGTTGTAGCACCTTGAATGTAGGTAGGAGGTTAAGACTAAAGCTTCGTGGCCTCTCTTTGACATCTATATATACTACTTGTGAGCCTTGGTGAGGTTTGAACTTATGATCTCTTAAGCAAGTGATCCTTGAGATAACAATTTTCCACTTAATTTTTTTATTATTTATCTTCTATCTTTGAATTATCATAATTTATTCATAGTAAGTGGAATTTGTATATTTTTTATACCATTGGAAAGATTAAAAAACTATCTATTCAAATATATAATTTTTAAATTTAAATTTTATGTTTTATTAGGTAAAAATATAATGAATAAACTATGATATAGTTTTGAATTGTGTACTTATTCGATATCTTTTACTTCCCTTTTTTTGTGGTTATTATTCTTATTGTACTTACTATTTGCTTCCTTCATTTCACACCACCAATTACAAGTAATTCTTAAGTGAGGCCATCTTATTATTTGGATTGAAGGATAAAAATTTATCCTCACATTGTTCTTTACCCTTCACTCCTTAGTTTGTATTACTTTTAATAAATAAAAAATTTAATAAAATTATTTGAAAGATAACTTATCTTAGAAGCATGGAATCTTAATTTATTTATTTATTTATTAATTTATTTTTATTTTTTCTAATCTTCTTTTTGTTTTGCTAATGAAATAAATTTTTTTTAACATATCATTGGAAAATCCTTTTCTATTCTACACTTGTGAAGAAAAAAATATGAAAAATAGAGAGGGTGATTAAATCCCTCTGCCACTAGAGAAAGACCACTTACAAGAATATTTATAAAGATAAGATAAAAGATTGCTTATTCAAATAAATAATTCCTTATTTCTTAAGAAAAGATGGGATATGAGGGATAAAGAAGGCGATCAATTCCCTCAACTACTAAAAAAGGGCCCTCAATTAGAAAATTACAAGGAGGGAAGTGATGAAATCTTGAAGACAACCACCTCTTATGCTTTAAAAGTAGCAATCAACCTCAATACATAAAACTTATTATACATGTAAAAAAAATAATAATATTAGTAAAAAAAAATAAGAATATAAACTAAATAAGAAAAATAAAGATAAAAGATAAATAAAATAATAATAAAATAAATAAATAAAATAAATTGAAATAAAATTAAAATAAAAGTAAAAATTAAAATTGAAAATAAATTAAAAATATTATTTAATTTTAGTTTTTATTAATTATTAAAATATTTATTTTAATTTATTATTTCTATTTATATTTCTATTTTACTTATAATTTATTATTAATATTTTTATTTTTTATTTTTTTTATTTTTTTATTTTTTTATTTTATTTTTTTATTATAATTAGTTATATTTAAATAAAATTTAAAAATATAATATAAAACCAGTAATATAAATGATTGAAGAGATAGAAATCACTAACCTCAACTGTATTTTGCTTAAGGCAACAACCTTTCTCTATTCCAAAAATTACCACAAATTCAATTTTGATTCAATAGCATTGAATTTTGTACTACTAAAAATTTAACTTTAATGCACTTATATTCAAAAATTTCTACTATTAAATAATTACCAAGCACTAAGAAATGCCTATCCAAACATGAAGTATATAAAACTACAAAGGTAATGGACCTCTTTCTAATCTAAAACTCACTACAAATTTAAATCAATTCCAACTTGAATGTGTAATAGATTTTTGGCAAGCTAACATTAAGATATATAACTTCAAAAAGTTTCAACTTAAAAGATATAATATATAAAAATTGATTATTAAAAATCCAATAGCAATCAATATTCAATTCAACAATGAAATCCTTGACTATCTTGTAAATGTGAGAATTTGAAATACTTTGTTAATACTAATAAAAGAAAGATGTAGAATACTTATGAATAATAAAGACCTACTGTGAGTCCTACCGATGGATCTTAATTGGTGGATTTATTAAAAATATAGTCTTAAATCATTTAATTATATAAATACTATGATTAGAGAGTCTTTTTGACTATTTAAGTATTTATTAGAATTTAGAAGTATTTATAAATATAAAAATCTTATTAAAAGAAAAGTTACAAAAATGGAGTCTTAATAAGTCTTGGAGGCAATTATTTTAGTTGGTTTAGTATTTTTACTTGTTATTAAGTATTAAGAGTTAGTTATTAAGACCAATGTCTATATTGGCCTTCTAATTACATGTATTACTCGTTAAAAACCTATAAATATTACTTAGTAGGTAGAAGAAGCATGAGGAAGAAATCTCATGTCTTTTTAATTATTTTTGTAGAAAATAGGATTTTGAGTTGATTTAAATTGATTTTACTATTATAAAAAAAATTCAAGATAGAATAAAATAGCTTTAAATTGATTTTATTATCTTAAAAATATTATAGATATTTTTAGAATTTATTTAGAATTTATTTAGAATTTTTAGAGTAATTTTGAAGACTTTGGTAAAAATAAATTTTATCACCTTGGGAGCCATTATGAAGAAATGGAGCAAGATTTGAAGCCCATACAAGGTTCTTAGGCTTATAAGGTGTTTTTGAACACCATGGTGAAGTCAAAAATGCAAAATTATTAGTTCTACTAGAATAAAATAGGAGGACCAATAGTTAATGTAGTCCTTGTAGGGAGGGAGGTGCACAAGTCACATATGGGTTGTGGCACCTTGGATGTAGGTAGGAGGATAAGACTAAGGCCTCGTGGCTCCTCTAGGACACCCATATACACTACTTCTGAGCCTTGGTGAGGTTCGAACCCATGATCTTGTAACAAGTTATCCTTGAGGTAAAAATTTCTACTTAACTTTTTCCATTATTTACCTTTTAACTTTGAATTATCATAACTTACTCATAGTAACTTAGATTTACATTTTTTTTACATCATTGGAAAGATAAAAAAAATATATCCATTTAAAAGTATAATTTAAATATTTTATTTTTAATTTTTATTAAGTAAAAATCTAATGAACATATTATGACTAATTTTGTAGTGTGCAATTATTTATTACACATATTTCACTTATTTTGTATTTTTTTTCTCTTTCATTATTGTTTATTACTCCTTATACTTTACACGACAATTTATAAGAAACTCTTAATTGAGGCAACCTTATAATTTGGATTGAGGAGTGAATTTTACTCTTATACCTATTTGAATTGCTTACTCAATAAAATCAAGTAAGATCAATCACAACAAGTAACTTTATACTTCACACATATTATTAGAAGTACCATCTCCTAGCAAACACACCAGAATGTGAGGATAAATTTCACCCTTGAATCTAAATTACAAGATGGCTTCAATTAAGAGTTGCTTGTAATTAGTGGTATAAAATGAAGGAAGCAAATAATAAGAACAAAAGAAGAACAAACACAAAACAAGTGAAATAAATGAAATCAAGTAATTATACTATCCAAAACTAAGTCACAATTTGTTTATTATATTTTTATTTAATAAAAATTTAAAAAATTAAAAAAATTAAAATTGAGTTTAATAGATAATTTTATTATCTTTCTAATGATATAAAAAATATATATATTTGAATTATTGTGAATAAATTATGGAAGTTTAAAAATAAGAAATGAATAATTAAAAAGTCAAGTAAAAATATTTTATCTCAAGGATAACTTGTTTATAGATTAAGGATTCAAGCCTCACCAAGGCTCACATATAGTGTATAAGGTGTCCTAAAGAGGCCTCAAGGCCTTAGTCTTAATTTTCTACTTACATTCAAGGTGCCACAATCCATATGGAACTTGTTCACCTTCCTTTTTACAAGGACTATATTAGCTGTTGGCCCTTCTAATTTTTACCAATAGAACTAATTGTTTTGCATTTTTGACTTTATCATGGTGTTTGAAAACATTCAATTAGCCTAGGAACCTTGTATGGCCTTCAAATTTTGCTCCATTTCTTCATAATGGCTTCCAAGGTGGTAAAATTCAATTTTAACAAAGTCAAGAATCTTCTCTAAAAATTCCTATAAAATTCTAAATAAATTTCAAATTAATTCTAAAAATCTCTATAATATTTTAAAGATGATAATATCAATTTAATTCTATTTTATTCTATCTTGGTAATTTTTTATAATATCAAAATTAATTTAAATTTACTAAAAGTTTTATTTTTTATATAATTAATTAAAAAAATATGAGGTTCTTTTTTATATTTCTTCTAACTGTTAATTAATCATTGATAAGATTTTTACAAGTAATACATAGAGATAAGAGGCCAATATAGGCATTACTTTCAATAACTAATCATTAATATTTAATAGTAAATAAAAATATTAAATCAATTAAAATAATTTCTTCAAAGACTTATTAAGATTCTATTTTTTTTCTATTAATATTATTTTCTTTTATTTAGCATCCTTTAAATATATTTTTATCTAATAATTATAATAATGGCATTCTAAATATATTATTTTGTCCTAAAATAATTAGTAAGTTAATTTGATGATTTATACTCTTGAATCTAATAAAATAAAGATTTTGTGATTTTTAGGTCCTAAAGATATATCTATTATAAAACAAGGTGAGGGATCTAAAGAAAAAATAAGACCTTTACTAGGTATTGTATATGATTCTAGCTGCATGATTCCTATTGTACCTAAAAAAATTTGTTTTTCAATATATTATCTTTTTTAGCAACAATGCTCCTTATTTTACAGTTGTATTGTTTCTTTGGACAATATTGAGCAATATATTTGGCTTCTCCACAATATAAATATAAATCTTTTTGAAGATGTCAAGTCTTTTTTTATTTGGTAAGATTTAAATCATATTAAATAAAAAAAAGTATATTTTTTATATTTATTTTTTTATTTGGCTTAATCAAATAAATTTGTGAAAACTTAGGAGTTACTATCATTAATTTATTTGTTCTTTTCCAACCAAATCTATATTTTTGACACCTTTTAAATAATCAATTGTCACATGTAATGGCTTGAGTAATACATTGTTCCATAAAATCTCCTTTTGGTATTGTTAGTAATAAATCTTTGATGTTATCTTTCAAGCTATAACAAAATTGATTGATAAAGACTTTGTCATTCCATTCTACATCATAAGAGAGATTTTGAAATTTGGCAATATAGATTGTGATTGATCATGATTCTTTTTGTAAAGATAAGAACTTGTTCTCTATTGCCCTTTTTCAATTACTTTCTCCAAATGTGGCCTTGAGCGCTTTGAGGAATGAATTCAAATAAAAAATAAGTTATAAATTCTTTTCCATCAAAGATATAATTCAAAAAAGAATACTTCCAATTAGAAGTATACCTATGAAATCAACTTAAATAAATCTATTAGGATATTGAAAAAAATATAATCTTAAGTAAAACTTGATTTATTATAAAAAACCTCAAAATTTTAATCTTATTCCATCAAAATTCTCAAGCATACTAATCTTTGACTCTTTTATGCATATAGAAGCAATACTTCTTGGATTTAATTGTAAGGCTAATTTACTTGCTTCTCTCAACTGTATAACTTCTTGGCAAAGACTTTGGATTTTTTCTATAGATGTTGGAATAGCACTTTCATGATTGATATTAGTGATGCATGAAATTTCTACCTTAAGAGTGTTGACTAATTTTTGAATATTTGCAATAATTATGAATCTATTCTCACTTTTACTAAGTATAGCATGAATAATTTTTTCTTCTATCTTAGACAATCTAACAAGTCTACAATTCAAATTAAAAGAAGATAATTTGCAATCTCTAATATCAAATAAAAATTTCCACAAAAAAGGGTGATCTATTCTTTTTAAAAAAAAAATCAAGATTAAAAAGCAAAAAATATTAATTTTAAAGATAAATAGTCTACAACTTTCAAATACATCTTTATGATCTATTCATATCTTAAATATAAAATAAGAATAATGAATCTTTATTCTTGTCAAACTATCAAGGATATCAAATATAAACAATTAAAGTATTAAAATATTCTTATATCACTCAAAAAAAATAAAAAATTATTTAAAGATGGTATAATATTAAATTAGAATGGCTCTTGTCAAAGATACTAATCCAATGGCAATTGGATTAGTATCCACTCTAAGAATCACTAGTCTATTGTATTTATAATCAATTTTTTTCAACATTAGAGGTGATGTCAATAAATCCTTCAATCTTTGTATTGCTTTGATATATATTTTTTTTTTCCATTTAAATCAATATCTCTTGCATAATAATTCATACAATAGATCTATTATGTGAGCAAAGTAAGGAATCCAAATATGATAAAATGTACATGCATCCAGAAATCTTCATATCTCTATTAAAGAATTAAAATCCTCTTTTATTCTCTCAATTGTATTAACTTTAGTTGGATCTGATTTTTTTCTATATAATCCATAAAAATATCTAATAATTATAATTTCTTATATTTCAAATGTAGATTTTGTATCTAATAATATAAGATGAACTTCTTCAAGCATAATCAATATCTTTTCATAATCTTGTATATGATCAATAATATACGTACAACATTCCCTCTTATCTAAAGTTTCATTATTGTTTTCTTCCTTGCACCCTTTTATAGGAATATTATCTAGAAAAGATATGGTATTAAGGACACAAACTAAAATAGATGCATAAGTTAGTAAAAAACTATATCAAAGGAAAATAACAAGATAGAAATAAAGAAGTAAGTATATTCAAGAAGAAACTAGAATAGCTATTGCCAAAGATTAAAAAATATATGAGACTCTGGAATTAGACTAGAAGCAAGAAAGAAATTGACAAGAGTGAAGAAGGCTTCACTCTTGCCTCTATTAATACTATCTATCTATAAACTACGTGGTTGCATTCTATAGGACCTCCTACACGTGTCTAATTTACAAGACAAGTGTCAAACTTGCAAGATAAGTTTTCTACATGTGCACCACGTACTTAGCTTATTTTACAAGCTACCAACATGTATAACACATGGCTAGCTTGTTTTACAAGCTACCAACATATACGATATGTGGCTAGCTTGTTGACCAAGTTTCTAACCTATCAATTACCTACAGATATATATAAAGGTGATTTCGTATCTATAAAGCTTCTAGGAAGCTTCTCTATAAGATATTATCAAATTAACTTATTTTATCTACTTCTATATTAACTGGAATAAATCTTATGTCTATGACATTATCTCCTCTTCTAGAGACGAGTTCCACAAGGAACATTGATTACGTTGTCGTATTGTGGTTCAGCTACTATGTGAAAAAATTGTATATATATATTTAATGTATAATTTATTACATAGCTAAATGAGAGCCATATCAATGGACTTTTATTGATTACAAGATACGATTAGGTTGCTAGTTTAGAAAGGATCTATTAAAAGGATTATTATTGAAGTTTATACAACCTTATTTTTTCTTTTGATAATAATTTTGAGATTGATTTATATTGACAATAACTTATATATATCTCAAGTCACCTTTGTTAGACATTGGTGATCTTTAAAATCTTAATTTATTTCTTTTATTTAGTGCTTAAAGTACAAAGTATGTAAATCTTATAAAAAGAAGGGTTAGAAAAGGATTTTTAGTATAAAAAGGATAATTTGGCCATCTATGTGGATAGATAGAGGTGGATGATAGAAATCTCTATTCTGATTGGCCAAAAATCATGCCCAATAGGCTCTAAGGAGGCTGCCCGAGGATTTATTAGGAGTTAGGGTTTTTTTTTCAAGAGGAGTCAAACATCAGAGGCTAGGATCATAAGGTTTAGATTTTTGGATCTGATTTAGGTGCAAATTTTGTATGATTTGTACTTTTTATGAAGAAGTTATAGGTGCTCAAAGTTAAGGTGTTGATTTTGGATCTACTGTCACTTTTTTGGATATAAGTCGCGCATACAAAGAGCAATTAAGGATCAGCAATTGAGATTATAGAGAGAGCTCTTTCACGGCTACACTTTTTATATATAGCTTGATAAAATCCAAGCTAGGGTGAAGGAGATATTGGGAATTGAAGTCAGTGCTTACAAACTTAAGGGCAGTAAGTGACCTGCTTACATAGTGGTTACATTTTGAGCTATATCTTAAATAATTTGAAAGATTTTTGGCTCAAAATTTTCAGAAGTATATATGTTTATGTCACAAGACTATGTGTAAAAATTTTGTGGCATTAAAATTTTGGATTTGTGAGATATAAGAAAAATAGTGGTCGGGTGTTTCTGAGCTAAGGTTTTAAGCACCTGCTAGGGATTTTGAGATATCAGATGATCTAAAATAAATTTATGATTTATTCTTTATTATAATAAAACTTAAGAAAATCATCTATACTTTGTAGTAAATTTTATAAAAATTGAATAGTTGGATCAAGAGTTATTGGACTCTAAAGATCAAGAAGAAATAATTCTTTGCGGGTGAACAAAGTTTTGAAGGGTTTTTATAGAAATTTGAACTCTTTTTGTACAAACTTACTTGAATACAAGAGGGTTTATATATATAACTTTTTTTTTGTAAGATTTTTATATTATTTGTCCTTTTTATTAAAGACAAATCATCTATTGGATTTTTACCATCAAGTTTCAATTAAACTATCTACAGCCAAGTACTCAGTGTATTCCTAGATAGAAGACCACGTCATACGACAATGTGTTAAAGAAGTCTAGGATACATTGAATTATACTTGCTATATACTCTGATCTTAGTTTTCTTTGAAGATAGTTGATAGGTCCTTTCAACCATCAATAGTATTCCATACTAAGGCGAGAGGACCACCCTATTATTTGATTATTGTTGAGGCCTTCATAACTTCCTCTATAAAATTAGATTTTCTTTATAGCAAAGATATTCTTAATTCTTTATCTTGATTTTGACAGATGTCATCGATGAAATGCGTTGACTATTGCTGATGCATTTATTAGATTTCTAGATGATTCTTATGTGCATTCACTAATATCGTATCCGTGCCAATGCACAAGATATTCTAGTTGATTTCGACACTGCTTCGAATCTAAAATCTCTTCTACCTCGAATTCGTCATTATTGTCCATTTCTATAAGAAGCAATAGCATTTATCTTCTTCCTTGTATATCCTTTATTTTGTATGGCTCAAGTAGTAATATGTGGAATACAAGATGGATCTTCATAAATTTTGGTAGGCATAGTCAATAAGCAAGTGGATTGATTTGTTCACAAATCAAAAAGGTCTAAGCCTACAATAATCCAACTTGTCGTAAGGATGGATAGACTTGATATTATGATGAAGTAACCATACTTTATTGCCTACGTGGAATCAAGGTTGTTCTTTGTGATAGACATTTGCATTGATTTTTTATTGTTCTTGAGCTTTTTTTAGTTGTGCCTTCATTGTTGCATGTAGCTCTAATAATTAATTTGCCAAGTCTTCCACCACAAGATAATCAACTTTTGAAAAGTCAAAAATATCAAGTTGTGGGTGATAACTGTAATTTGTAAAGAATGGAATTTATTGAATAGAAAAAAACTATTATAAGTAAACTGTGCCAATGGAAAAAGAATTATCCAATCATCTTGATGGTAGTTGATAGTATATTTCAAATATTGCTTTAAAACTTGATTTACTCATTTTATTTATCCATCAATTTGAGGGTGGAAAGTTGTGGATACTTTTATATCCATGTTCAATATTTTAAAAAAAGTCCTCCAAAATCTTGATATAAATTCTGTTCCTCTGTCTGATATAATATCCCTTGATATTCCATAATAGCGATAAATATTATTAAAGAAGAATTTAGCTATTTCTTCACTTGTAATAGATTTTGTACACAGTACAAAATATACCATCTTAGTAAAATGATCTACAATCACAAATATAGAGTCATATAAACTTGACTTTGGAAGATCTGTGATAAAATCCATAGAAATAGAGGACCAAGGTTGTTCTGGTACAAGTAATGATTGAAGAAGTTCGTAAGGTCAGTGACAAGGAATTTTTGATCTTGAACAAACATCACACAACTGTACAAACTCTTTAATAGCCTTTTATATTTGGGGCTATCAAAAATCTCTTAATATTAGCTTCAAAGTCTTATTATATCTAAAATATCCTACTACAAGGAGGTTATGACATACTTCTAGAGCTTGAAGTCGTACTGCACCTTCTGAAATATGTAGGTGTCTTTCAAAATAGAATAGATCATTCTTGAATTCAAACTTGGAAGTATCATGAGACTTAGATGAATTATTCTTAATCTCATGAACAAGAGGATCTGAAGGCATACTTGATTGGATTTATTTGATAAAAGTTAAATCAACCATCAATTTTAATTTTATTGCTCTAAGATGAAATTATTCCAGCTTCAACAGGATCATTCTTTGTTGATCAAAAGCTGAACCTCCTTCTTTTGATACAAGATAAGAACGTCTTGAAAAGACATTGGACAAACCTTGTTATTTTCTTGGCCGATAGGTGATAATAAACTTGAATCTTGACAAAAATATGCTCCAATGAGCTTCGCGACAATTCAAAATACGCACGGACATGAAATACTTGAGGTTCTTGTGATCCATATACATGGTGTCGTGGTAGAGAGAATTTGCCTCAAGAAAGCGTTGGGCTTTTGGCTGCTACTAATTACTCAACCAAGATCCAAGTATAATAAAAATCTCCAAATTTATACAAAGTCTCCTTTATAGGACTATTACAATCTAAAAGTCTAAATACTATAAAACTTTTATTTATAGCTTTTTAGCATAATAATATACCATCTTAAAAAGTTTTAAATAAAAATTTGTCCGAAAGCTCAAGATATGGCAAATTCCATTACTATCAACAAAACGGCCTACTTCTTGCCTTGGAATTTGATCTGCTATCTTTGAATTCTAATATCTCCTTCTTCAAAACTCCAAATGTAACAATTCTTCCACATCAAGTGTAGAACTTGAAATCACCTCTCTAGCCGCATCTGCTGATCTCCAAAAGCTTACATATAATTCCTTGAATCCTCAAAAGAGTGATAGTAGATACTATTTGTACATCTTAACTTCAAGCATCTAATCGTCTCTCATAAAAATTCCAAATTCCTTGATTCTTATATCAAAATTATAGTACAAAAAATAAGCTTTTAAATTCTAGTCTTTAATTTTTGAATGGCTTCTTTCAAGTTGCCGAAACCCTTGTTCTTCTTATGGATAGCCTCTTCAAAGTCTATGGAGCATGACCATTGATCAATGGAAATGAAGAACTTCATTCCTTGTCTTCATTCATCCTTACTTTGTCTTCATCCTTCCACATAGGCCTCTTTGTAGTTTAATTCTTCTTCTTTGGATCCCAATTGCCTCTCAAGGCTTTATACTAAATATTTAGGTCCTACATATTTTAAATGTCATAATCAAATTAAATAAAAATCTAAAATAAAATTTCTTATATCAATCCCCTTTAATTTATTTTTCTAACTATTCTAACATATATTAGAATCTATAAACATATTATACATTTTGACTAGATTTTGCATACTATAAGTAATTATAGTATGACAATAGTGACTCGATTAAAAGCACCTTCCAAATAGTGACGCCATTCTTAAAAAGAATCCACAATTATACGAAGTTCTTTATCATGGATTTTGTAATTGATCTCTACTGCTGAAAGTTTCCTAGAATAAAAAGATATTGGGTGGATTTTATCATCTTCTTCCATTTGTGACAATACTGCCCTTAAAGCAAAGTCAGATGCATATGTTTCTATAAAAAATACCTTAGAAAAGTTGGCACGATATAAGATTGGTGCAAAAATAAAAGCTATCTTCAAAGTCTTGAACAATGCTTCTACTTCTTTACTCCACTCAAGTTTGTCCTTACAAGTTAAGCGTGTAAGTGAAGTTGCAACTTGAGAAAAGTTCTTGATGAAGATTTGATAGTAATTGACAAATTCTAAACAATATTACACATCTTATACTATTTTTAGAATCTTCCAATCCATGATTGTTTGGACTTTCTTAGGATCCATTTTGAGACCATCGTTTGAAATGATGTATCCTAAGAAGTCAACTTGAGTAGTGTGAAATACACACTTTTCTGTCTTGGCATCTAATCGTGTGTCAAAGACATGAACTAAAAAGAGATGCATAATCTAATGGAAATTGTATCAAAGTAAAAGTCACAAAATGGAATCAAGAAAGTATATATATTCAAAGAAAATTGGAATGGCTATTGCCAAAGATTAGAAATATGAAGGCTCTTGAAACTAGAATAGAACCAAGAAAGGAGTTAACAAGAGTGAATAGGGCTTCACTCTTGCCTCTATAAATACTATCTAATTAAGAACTACGTGGCGGTATTCTATAGGACCTCATACATATGTCTAATTTGCAAGACACGTGTCAAACTTGCATGACAAGTTTCTCACATGTGCGCCACATACTTGGCTTGTTCCACAAGCTACCAATATATGTGACACATGGCTAACTTGTTCTACAAGCTACCAACATGTGTGCCATGTGGCTACCTTGTTGACTAAGTTTCTAACCTATCAATCACCTATAGACATGTATAAAGATGATTTCGCGTCTATAAAACTTCTAGGAAGCTTTTCTATTAGATATTATCAAATCAACTTATTTTATCTACTTCTATTGGTTTATTATTACTTAGATAATTTACTAGAATAAATCTTATGTCCGTGATATTATCCCCCCTTCTAGAGACAAGTTCCACGAGGAGCAGTGATTACATGTTAAAAAAGTCCAAAATACGTCGAATTGTGCTTGCCACATATTCTGATCTTTGTTCCCTTCAAAGGTAGTTGATAGGTCCTTTCAACCATCGATAATGTCCTATACCAGGGCGAGAGGACTACCCTGTTATTTGATCATTGTTGAAGCCTTCATAACTTCCTTCAAAGATAATATTAGGAACACCATCAGGAATAGTTCCTATCTCTAAAAGTATCATCAAACATCGAGAGTCTCTTCCAAGGTCGTGATACTAAACACGTTGTATTTTGCCATCAATCCGAGAAAGGACATGTTGTTCTTGAGGATCTTCATCTCTATTCCGTCGTCTTAAAGGTTGTGATAGTTGTAATGTCTTGTCCGGTAAATCAACAAATGATGGTTCTTGAGCTGAATTCATTGGTTGTTGATCCTCCATCTCTTTAGCACAAATAAAATCTAATCACAAACAATGATACAAGGTAGGATGAAACCTCTATAGAACCTGCCTTGCTTTATAGCAAAGATTTTCTTGAATATTTATCTTGGTTTTGATGGATGTTGTCGATAAAATGCATTGACTTTTATTGATGCATTTGTTAGATTCTTTGATGGCTTCCATGTGTATTCACTAATATCGTATCCGCACCAATGCATAAGATATTCCAATTGATTTCGGCGTTGCTTTGAATCTAAAATCTCTTCAACCTTGAATTCTTCAATGTTGTCCACTTCTACAGGAGGTGGTGGCATTTATCTTCTTCCTTGTATATCCATTGTCTTGTATGGCTCGAATAGTGACACGTGAAATACAGGATGGATCTTCATGGACTCCGGTGTCATACTGTAATTGCTTACAGTATGTAAAATCCACTCAAAATGTATAATATGTTTATAGGTTTAAATATGTATTAGAATGATTAGTAAAGTAAATTAAAGGGGATTGGTGTAAGAAACTTTATTTTAGATTTTACTTAGTTTGGTTATGACTTTTAAATTATATAGAGCCTAAATATTTAGTATAAAGCCTTGAGAGGCAATTGAGGTCCAAAGAAGAAGAATTAAACTATTAAGAGGGCTATTTGGAAGGATGAAGACAAAGTGAGGATGAATGAAGACAAGGGGTGAAGTTCTTCATTCCTATTGATTGAGTACCATACCCAATGGGCTTTGAGAAGGATGCCCGCAACAAGAAGAAGGGTTTCGGCGACTTCAAGGAGACCATTCGAAAATTAGAGACTAGAGTTAGAAAGCTTGTTTTTTGGACTACAATTTTGGTGTAAAAATTGAGAGATTTGGAGTTTTTATGAGGGAGAAGTAGGTGCTTGAAGTTAAGAAATGCAATTTGTACCTATTGTTTTTCTATTGAGGATTGGAGGAGTTGTATGAGAGCTTTTGGAGATCAAAAGGTGCGGCTAGAGAGGTGATTTCAAGCTCTACACTTGATGTGGAGGAATTTTAACAATAAGAGTTTTAAAAAAGGAGATATTGGGAGTCAAAGATAGCAGTTCGAATTCCAAGGCAGTAAGTAGGCCGTTTTGTTCATAGTGATGGGTTTTGCCATATCTTGAGTTTTTAGACGAATTTTTATCTACAAATTTCTAAAAAGATGAATCTTTGTGCTAAGAAGCTATACATAAAAGTTTCATAGCATTTGAACATTGGGTTTGTGAGATATGAAGAATTTAGTACTCGGGTGTTTGAAAACAAGGGTTTAAAACTACTGTTAGGGTTTTTACGATATCTGAAGATAAATAAAGAATCAACAGTTGAAATTTGTTGTGCTAACTAATAAGAGCACATCAATACTTCAAGTGAAATTTTAGTATATTTGAACGGTTAGTTTAAGAGTTATAGGTTAATAAAGTTTGGAAAAAATTCCCTTCCTACGGGTGAATGAGGGTTTAGAGTATTTTGATATAGTTGAGTGTTTTTGTGAAATAAGGCTTATGTATTGGGTGTAATAGCTCTAAAAGAAAAAATTTTATATAAATTTTGAGGGTTTTATTATTTTGGATCTTGATTGAGTATTTAGTTGCAGCCAGAAGCCTAGTGCTTTCTTGAGGCAGATTCTCTCTACCGCGACACTGGTAGGTGTAATCAATATGCAACTAGATTGATTTGTTCAGAAATAGGAAAAGGTCCAAGCCTATGATAGTCCAATTTATCACAAGGACGAGTAGTCTTGATATTATGATGAAGTAACCATACCTTGTCCCCCACATTGAATTGTGGTTGTTCCTTGCGATACACATCTGCATTTTTTTTTTGTCGCTTTTGAGCTTCTTTTAATTGCACCTTCATTATTGCATGTAGCTCTAACAAACGATTTGCCAAATCTTCTGCTGCTGGATTATCAACTTTTGAAAAGTCAAAAGCATCAAGTTATGGGTGATAACCATAATTGGCGAAGAAAGGTGTTTGTTGCGTAGAAGAATGTATCATATTATTATAAGCAAATTCTGCCAATGGCAGAAGAGCTATCCAATCATCTTGTTGGTAGTTGATGGTACACCTTAAATATTGCTGTAAGACTTAGTTCACGTACTTTATTTGTCCATCAGTTTGAAGATGAAAAATTGAAGATAACTTTATGTTTATTTTTAAGATCTTGAAAAGGGTTCTCCAAAATCTTGACACAAATTGAATTCCCCTATCCGATATAATATCCTTAGGTAATCCATGATAGTAATAGATATTATGAATGAAAAGCTTAGCTGTTTCTTCACGTGTGATAGATTTTGTGCATAGCACAAAATGTGCCATCTTGGTGAACCAATCTACTATCACAAATATAGAATCATAAGATCTTGAGCTTTGAAGATCTAAAATGAAATCCATAGAAACAAAAGACCATGGTTGTTCTGGAATAGGTAATGCCTGAAGAACCCCAAAAGGTTGATGACGAGGACTCTTTGATCTTGAGCATATATCACATGATTGTACAAAGTCTTTGAGTACCTTCCACATTTGAGGCCACCAAAAATCTCTTAATATAAGTTCCAAAGTTTTGTTGTATCCAAAATGTCCTGCCGCTGGAAAATTATGACGTGCTTGAAGAACATGTAAATGTGCTTCTCCTTCTGGAACATATAAACGACTTTCAAAATATAGTAGATTATTCTTGAACTTGAATTTAGAAGAATCATGAGACTTGGAAGAATTATTCTTGATATCATGAACAAGACGGTCTGAGGACATACTTGAGTGAATTTGCTTGAGAAAAGTTGAATCAACAGTCAATGTTGATTTTATTGCTCAAAGATAAAATTGCTTTGGTTTCAACAGAACCGTTCTTTGTTGCTCAAAAGCTGCATCTTCTTCTTTTGGTGCAAAATAAGAACGTTGTCGTATGACGTGGTCTTCTATTTGGGAATACATTGGATACCTGGCTGTGGAGAGTTTATTTGAAATTTAATGGCAAAATCCAACAGGTCGTTTTTCCTCAATTAAAAGGACAAATAATACAAAAATCTCACAAAAGAGAAGTTATATATATAAACCCTCTTGTATTCAAGTAAGTTTGTACAAAAAAGGTTCAAATTTCCACAAAAACCCTTCAAAACTTTATTCACCCGCAAAGACCTATTTCTTGCTAAACTTTAGAGTCCAATAACTCTTGATACAACCATTTAGTTTCTATAAAATTTAATTCAAAGTATTGATAAATTTCTTAAGTTTTATAACAAGAAAGAATCAACCATAAATTCATTTTTAATCGTCTGATATCTTAAAACCCCTAGTAAGTGCTTAAAACCCTAGCTCAGAGACACCTGACCACTATTTTCCTTATATCTCACAAACCCAAAATCCTAATGTCACAAAATTTTTGCACATAGTCTTGTGACATAAGCATATACACCCTTGAAAATTTTGAGCCAAAAATCTATGAAATTAATCAAGATATAGCTCAAAATAAAACCACTATGTAAGCGGATTACTTACTGCCCTTAAGTTTGTAAGTACTGACTTCAACTCCCAATATCTCCTTCACCCTAGCTTGGATTTTATCAAGCCTTACATCAAAAGTGTAGCTCTAAAAGTGCTCTCTCCAACCTAAGTTTCCGATTCTCAATTTTACTTTGTGTGCGCGAGTTATATCCAAAAGAGTTATAGTAGGTCCAAAATCAACACCTTAACTTTGGGCACCTATAACTTCTTCATAAAAAGTGCAAATCACACAAAATTTGCACCTAAACCAGATCCGAAAACCTAAACCTTATGATCCTAGCCTTTGATGGTCGACTCCCTTCGAAAAATAAACCCTAATTCCTAATAAACCCTCGGGCAGCCTCCTTAAAGCCCATTGGGCATGATTTTTGACCAATTAGAATAGAGATTTCTATCATCCACCTCTATTCATCCACATGGATGGCCGAACTATCCTTTTTACACTAAAAATCCTTTTCTAACCCTTCTTCTTATAAGATTTACATACTTGGTGCTTTAAGCACCAAATAAAAGAAGTAAATAAGATCTTAAGGATCACCAATGTCTAACAAAGGTGACTTAAGATATAATCAAGTTACTATCAATATAAAATTAACTTCAAAAATCACTACTAAAAAAAAAATAAGATTATATAAATCTTAATAATAATCCTTTTAATAGATCCTTTCTAAACTAGCAACGTAATCACATCCTATAACCAATAAAATTTTATTGATATGACTTTCATTTTACTAAGTAGTAAATTATACATTAAATATACATGTACAATTTTTTTTATATAGTAGCCAAACCACAACACGACAACATCTAGAAAGGGCATCAAACAAACCTTGTTGTTTTCCTGGCCGATAAGTGATAATGAATTTGAATCTTGATAAAGACATACTCCAACAAGCTTGACGATAATTCAACTTGCATGCCGACATGAAATACTCGAGATTCTTGTGATCCGTATACACGGTGTTGTGAAGTAAATATATCCATATATAGAAACCTAACTTAACTATCTTTTCTTCAAAATTTTATTAAGTTCTTTCTTTCTTCTTACCAATCTAAGTTTTTATATAATGTAGGAAAAATTTCTCACTTTCTTTCTTTTTCTTTGGTTAAAATTTTACCTTATCTTTAATCTTAACTTTAACTTTGATTTAGCCTTGAAACTTTCTTTTATTTCTTTTATCTTTTTTTCAATCTTAGATTTTAGTAGATTCACGATTATATTTGTAGAAATAAGGAATTTTGACTTTGAGATTGAATTTAGGATTTTATCAAGGATAAATAGTAGATTTGGATGTCAATAGTCAGCTACCATTAATAGTGTTGACTTGGAAGATTAGATTTGGGATTTTTATAACTTTAAACTATTAATTGTTGACTTGGACTTTGTAGACCTTGGCTGCGACTTCTTTGACGAGCTCGGAGGTGAAGAAGAGAGGGATTTTTGGCAAATCCAAGGAAGTATTCAAAAAGAGCTTCTTCTTGGCATGAGCTTAGGTGGTAGAAACGCATGATTCGGAGCTTAGATGAGAGAGATATGCTTGTTTGAACTTAGGCTACTAATATGATACCTATTGTCACTTTTTTGGATATATTAGGAGTTTTAAGATACTAGCAAGAAATCAAGAAGTTAGATTAAAAACCAGACTTCAAGCTATACATTTTACATCCAAGAATTGATAGAAATGATTCTAGAATGAGTGAGATATGGCTAGTTAAAACCAGCAAACTAAACTAGGGTTTTGAAGAAGTTAGATAAATAGAAGGGTTTGCTTTAAGCTAGAACTTGAGTTTCAAGAAGAATTTGAAGCTCATTTTTTGTGTACATATTACTTATACTATAAAGAGTCTATGTCTAAAATCTCATATCAATTGAGACTTTGATAAGGGAGTAATGGCAAATTTGTTCTCAAGTATCTTGGATTTTGACTTTTAAAAGTATCTGCCAAGGATTTGGTGATATCTAACGATCAGCAATGAATTCATAGTTCAAAATTTATGTGATGAAGATCAAAGGTATGACTTATGTTTTTCTAAATTTTGAGCTTATTTGAACAGCTGGATCTTAAATTATGAATTTTTAAGTTTTGGATTGAGATTTGACTTCTAAAAGTATCTGCCAAGGATTTGGTGTTATCTAACGATCAGCAATGAATTCACAGCTCAAAATTTATGTGATAGAGATCAAAGGTATAAGATATGTTTTCCAAAATTTTGAGCTTATTTGAACAGTTGGATCTTAAATTATGAAATTTCAAGTTTCTAGTTTTTACTTAAATAATTACTTGCTAATATTTTAATGATATCTGGTGATCGGTAATGAAATCATAGTTGAGAATTTTTGTGAATATGACTAAAGAAGTGAACTCTATGCTTCTAAAATTTGAACTTATATAAACGACTGTATTTTGATTTATAAATTTTCAAGCTTCTAGTTTGTTGATTTAATATACGCATGGTTTTGTGACTATAAAAGAAAAATTTAAGAAAGTTTGTGCATATTGGATCCAACTTGATTGTAAAGAGTAACCTTGTGTCTACCTGAAGCGAACTTTTATCACAACAATGGTGACTGGACTAGAAATGCCTTCTAGATAATGACGCCATTCTTGAAAGGAATCCATGATTGCAAGAAGTTTTTTGTCGTAGATCTCATAATTGATCTCGGTTGCTGAGAATTTTCTTGAATGAAAAGCTACTGGATGAAGTTTGTCATCTGTTTCCATTTGTGACAAAACCGCACCCAAGGCAAAGTTTGATGCATCTGTTTCCATAAAAAATGCCTTGGAAAAATCTATACAATATAGGATTGATGCAGAAACAAACGATGTCTTCAAAGCTTCAAATGCTGCTTCCGCTTCTTCATTCCATTGGAGTTTGTCTTTACAAGTCAAACGTATAAGTAGAGCCACAATTCAAGAGAAGTCTTTGATGAAGATCTGATAATTATCGGCAAATCTCAAAAAGCATTGAACATCTCTTATTGTCTTTGGAATCTTCCAATTCATGATTGTCTGGACTTTCTTAGGATCCATCATGAGACCATCATTTGAAATGATGTATCCTAAGAAATCAACTTGAGTAGTGTGAAATACACACTTTTCTATATTGGTGTACAATCCTACATTTTTAAGTTTTTGAAATACTTGACGAATATGTATTTCATGTTCTTCTACGTTCTTAGAATAGATCAAAATATCATTTAGATAGCAGTTGAAAAAATTGTCTAAGAACTCATGAAAAATATCATTCATGAGATGTTGAAAAGCAGCTAGTGCATTCGTAAGTCTAAAAGGCATGACATTATATTCAAAATGTCCGTACTTGATTCAAAATGTAGTTTTCCATTCATCTCCTTCTTTGATGTGTACTAGATTGTATGTTCCTCTTAGATCTATTTTTGTATAGATCCTAGCTTGATTCAATTGATCAAGGAGTCTTGATATTAGAGGTAATGGATATCTGTTCTTGATTGTGATCTTGTTGAGTCCTCGATAGTCAACACACATCCGCAATGATCCATCTTTTTTCTTCATAAATAGAATTGGAGCTCTTGCTGGACATTTAGAATGGAGTATGAAATTCTTGGCCAAATTCTCGTCAATATACGCCTTGAGTTCAGCCAATTCATCTTGTGCTAAATTGTAGATTGGTCCAAATGGTGGCTGAGTTCCTTTTTTAAGGTCGATTGAACAATCATATGGATGATGATCCAAAAGAATATCTGTATTCTTTTTTTCAAAAACATCTAGATAATCTTGATACTCACTTGGAATGCTACTTGAAATCTTTTCATTGTTAGAAATAGATGTAGCATAAATGACAAAAGGTGATTCTTCTTTTGCAGCGTGTAAGAAAGCTCTTATACCTACAAACGCAGGTTTAATTTTACTAGACTTATGATTTCTTACTTGATTAATTATATTGTTAGTTATACTTTTATAAAAGTTCAGAGTACAAGAAATCCAATCTATTCGAGGGTTGTGTTTTTCTAACCATGATAGACCTACAATAACTAGAATAGAAGGAGATTTAATTATGTTAAAATTTACGCAACTATTATACCCATTTACTACTACATCTAGAGGAAGTATTTCATGAGTAACATCTCCAAAAGATAAAGGATGACCATCTATGACTTCTACGTATACGGATTTAGATTTTTGTACTATCTGTATTCTATGGCTTTTAGCAAATTCTTCATCTAAAAAACAAGCCGAGGCTCCCGAATCTATTAAGGCAGAGGCTTTGTAATTATTAGGTCGTAAATACACATCTATTATAAAACAAGAAGATGGTTGTGAGGAGAGGATAGGACCTGCATTAGAAATTGTACAAGATCCCAGCCGCACGGTCCTTATTGTAGCTGGACAAACTCATTTTCCAACATATTGTCTTCTTTGACAGTCGTACTCCTCATCTTGTGGTTGCGTCGTTTCTTTGGACAATTCTGAGCAGTGTGTTTAGATTCTCCACAATACAAGCATAATCCTTCTTGACGACATTGAGTCTTTTCTTGTTCAATAAGCGGTTTGAAACGTATAGCATCAATTTGCATGTCCTTGACTTCTAAAGCTACATATTGAGAAGTCATTGGTGCTGCCACTCAATTATAATGTCGCTAAGGTTCCCTTGTACGACTTTCACATCTAAATTTGAAAAGCCGATTATCACACTTCACCGCAAAGTCTATTGCTTGACTCAATGTTTGAGGATCGGATAAATTCAACATCAATTTCTTCACTTTATATTGTAATCTGTAGAGAAACTGATTGATGAGTGCAGCATCGTCCAACTTGATATCGATTACTAGTTGTCAAAATTGTGAAGCATATAATGTCACTGATCAATTGCCTTGTTGTAGGATACGAAGCTTGTTGGTTGCAACACGAATTGCATCATGTTCTCCATACATAGATCAAAATTCTGCTAAGAAAGCTTCTAAATTATCCAATATTGGATCACGTCGTTCCAGAAAAGATGAAAACCAAGATAAGGCAGAACCTAAAAGTAGTGTACCAATAAATCTGACTTGTGATCCTGGAGTTGGAAAACTTTGCGGTTGCAATTCAATCACCAGTTGGACTTGGTTGATGAATCCTCAAAACTTGGATCTTGTGCCATCAAACTTCTCAGGTAGACCAATTTTTGGTTCTCTGATGCTTGGACGATGTTCCAATATAGGAGGAATTATATGGCTTGGTGTAGATGTTGAAGCAGCTCCAATCATATCTATATCTTCATTATTTGATAACCTTGTTGCTCCTTGTGGAGGTACAGTGAGTTGATGCATTGCAAGCATCAATTCTTTCATTTGCTCTTCCATTTGTGCCATTACACTCTTCATTTTGGCAAGCTCAGCCATGATAACACTTCAAAAAATGTATAACACTACTCGAGATAAGTAACAGAGAGAACAAAGAAAATACTAGGAATAATATCAGTTTAGAAGAGGGTAATCCGCAACTTCTAAAATGCTTATATCTTATCAAGAGAAAGGGGTAATCCATTCTTAAATCAAGACAAGACAAAGCTATGATATCATAAGTGTACTCTTATCAATCTGTCAAGGACATGAACTAGAAAGAGATGCATAATCTAATAGAAATTGTATCAAAGTAAAAGTCACAAAATGGAATAAAAAAAATATGTATATTTAAAGAAAATTGGAATGGCTATTGCTAAAGACTAGAATCATGAAGACTCTTGAAACTAGAATAGAACGAGGAAAGATGTTGACAGGAGTGAAGAGGGCTTCACTCTTGCTTCTATAAATACTATCTAACTAAGAACTACGTGGCGGTATTCTATAGGACCTCATACACATGTCTAATTTGTAAGACATGTGTCAAACTTGCAAGACAAGTTTCTCACATGTGCGCCACGTACTTGGCTTGTTCCGCAAGCTATCAACATGTGTGACACATGGCTAGCTTGTTCTACAAGCTATCAATACGTGCGCCATGTGGCTACCTTGTTGACCAAGTTTCTAACCTATCAATCACCTATAGACATGTATAAAGGTGATTTCGCATCTATAAAACTTCTAGGAAGCTTCTCTTTCAGATATTATCAAATCAACTTATTTTATCTACTTCTATTGGTCTATTATTACTTAGATAATTTATTGGAGTAAATCTTATGTCCGTGACATCGTGCATCTTTAAGTTTTTGTAGTACACAACGAACATAAAGTTCATGTTCTTCTATGTTCTTAGAGTAGATTAAAATATTGTCTAAATAATAGGCAATAAAATCATTAAGAAACTCACAAAAAATATCATTCATCAAATGTTAAAAAGCAACTAATGTATTTGTAAGTCCAAAAGAGATGATATTATATTTGAAATATCTATACCTTATTCAAAATGCAATCTTCCATTCATCATCTTCTTCGATGCACACCAAGTTGTATGCTCCTCTTAGATCTATTTTTATATAGATAGCTTGATTCAATTGATCAAGAAGTCTAGATATTAAAAAATAGAGGATATCTATTCTTGATGGTAATCTTGTTGAGCCCTCAATAATCTGTACACATTTGTAGTGACCTATCTTTTTCTTTACAATCAAGATAGGAACTCTTATTGGAGATTTTGAATGGCGTAGGAAATTCTTTGCCAAGTTCTCATCAATGTATTTCTTGAGTTCAGTCAATTTGTTTTGTGCTAAATTATAGATTGGTCCAAATGGAGGCTGAGCTCCTTCTTTAAGATCAATTGAGTAATCATATGGATAAAGCTCTGGAAGAATATTTGTATTCTTTTTTTCAAAAATATCTTCATAATCTTGATATTGGCTTGGAATGCCACTTGAAGTCTTTCCACCATCAGAAATGGATGTAGCATATATAGCAAAAGATGATTTTTTTTTTGCTCCCTTCATAAAAGCTTTTGCGCCTACAAGTATGGATTTTATTATATTAGACTTATGGCTTGTTACTTGACTAACAAGACTCTTATTAATGCTTTGAAAAAAATCAAGTCTACGAGAAATCTAATCTATTCAAGGATTATACTTTTTTAGCCATGATAAATCTAAAATAATTAGATTAGAAGGAGATTTAATTATATTAAAAATTACACAACTATTATGACTATCTATTATTATATTTATAGAGAAGGTTTCATGAATAATATTTTTGAAAGATAACAAATGACCATCTATGACTTTTACATGTATGGATTTAGTTTTTTGTATTGAAGGTATTCTATGAATTTTAACAAATTTTTTATTTAAAAAATACGCTGAGGCTCTTGAATCTAATAAAATAGAGGCTTTGTGAATTTTAGGTTCCAAATAGATATCTATTATAAAATAAAAAGAGGGTTGTGAGGAGAAGATAGGACCTTTACTAGGAGTTGTACAAGATTCCAGCTCCACGGTGTCATACTGCATTTACATGCAGTGTATAAAAATATTATATATTTTATATTTATTATTATTATATGTAAAAATAACAATAGGGCCTATCCAAAAGGATTTTGGCTGCCCATGTGGGCATGGCATAGGCTGATGTGGAAGAAAAGGGGAGAATACTCCTCTTGCTGGACCAAGGGTTTGAAGTTTTTTTGAGCAGTGAAAATTGGAGAGAGAGAGCTCCAAGGATATATAAGCATTTGTAATGAAATATAGAGGGCTTATTCTTTGAGTTGTGAGGATTTTAGAACCTACTCACTTGCTTGTATTGGAGTTGTCAACAGAAAGTTATACTTGTTTTAGTGGAATAAGGTCTGTTGCTATCGAAAGGAAATGGTAGAAACTTCGAGGTCCCACTATAAGTTTGATTTAAACTCTTTCTTTGAAAAATTTGTAGTAAGTGTGGAAAATTGTATTAGTTTTCTATCAAGCTATTTCTTGTAGCAATTGAAGTTGAAGAGAGAAAGTTGTGAGCTTGAGAGTGGGATAGGGTCTACTGCCACCTGACGAAGAAGGGTACAGACTTTGTTCAACCACTCAAGTCAGATAGTCTCTTTAACCTTTTTGATATTTTAGATACTTATAATAGCTTATATAAGCTTTCCATAAAAATAAAAATGAATGCATTTGAAGCTTGTATAAAAGATTTATAAGCCATGAAGTATTAAGAGGGCAAATTGTCACTAGGGTTTGAGGAGTAGATCCGACTAGCTATAAAATCTGAAGTTTGAGAGGTATATATGCAAAATTTCAAAACAAGTTAGATGATAGAGTGAGATTTCTAAAAAGCTATTATATATCTAATTTGGAGAAAGAAAACAACCACAACAAAGGCTGAAGTAAAGAAGAGCTTTGCTACCTTTGTATTTGCTAGGAATTTTTAGTACCTATTTCATTTAGCTATAACTTTTAAATAGTAAGACATCTATTTGTGAAATATTGATATATTTTATAATGAGTTATTAGCTTTCCATAGGCTATAAGCATGCTTAAATTGACCTTTGGATGAATTTGTAGTGATTTAATTAGTTTCAACTTATTGTATAACTTATATTCCTCATATGCGGTTATATTTTGAGGTATATTGGAGTATATACATACTTTACTTATACTTATTATATAAGTATATATATTTGTATTTATTTTAAATAATTATTTAAATATTTTATAAATATTTTATATAATATTTATATAAGTATTTATATAAGTATTATATCAAAGATTATATTCTATTTTATATAAGTATTATACTAAGGATTATATTCTATTTTATATAAGTATTATACTAAGGATTATATTCTATTTTATATAAGTATTGTACTAAGGATTATATTCTATTTTATATAAGTATTATATTAAGGATTATATTCTATTTTATATAAGTATTATATCAAAGATTATATTCTATTTTTATATAAGGATTATATTCTAATATTATATAAGTATAGAAGATACTTGCACGGCTTTCTCTCATGTTTCTTGCTAGTTCTAGTAGCAACTAAGAACCTAGTGTTTTTTCAAGGCAAATTCTCTCTACCCAACAACGGTTCCTATTGTAGCTGGACAAACTTGTTTTTTTGACATATTGTCTTCTTTGATAGCTATAATCTTCATTTTGTGGTTGTGTCGTTTCTTTGGACAATATTGAGCAATGTGCTTATGTTCTCTACAATATGAACATAATCCTTCTTGACGATGAAAAGTCTTTTCTTATTCTGTAAGAGGTTTAAAACGTATTGCATCAATTTATATGTCTTTTATTTCTGAATGTACGTATTATGAAGACATTGATATTGCTATTATATTGTAGTAACGTTGGGATTCCCTTGTGCAGCTCTCTGATCAAAATTTAAAAAGCCGATTGTCACACTTCATAGCAGAATTAATTATTTGACTCAATGTCTGAAGATCGGATAAGTTGATCATCAATTCCTTTACTTCATATTGTAATCTATAGAGAAATTGGCTAATAAGTGCAGCATCATCCGACTTAGTGTCAATTGCTAATTATTGAAATTGTGAAGCATATAATATCACTGATCAATTGCCATGTCAAAGGATGCGGATCTTATTGGTTGTGATATAAATTCCATCATATTCTCCATATATAGATTAAAATTCTGTTAAGAATGCCTTCAAATTATCCAATATTGGATCACATTGTTCAAAAAAGTATGAAAACCATGATAAAACAGAGCCTCATAGTAGTGTTCCAATAAACCTGACTTGTGATCCTTGGGTTGGATAACTTTGGATTTAAAGTTCAATCACCATTTATACTTAGTTAATGAATCCTCGGAACTTAAATCTAGTGCCATCAAATTTCTTTGGCAAATTAATTTTTGGTTCTTTGATACTTGAATGGTGATCAATTGCAGGTGAAGTGGTATAACTTGATGCACCTCAAATCATCTCTATATCTCCACTTCCTGCTAATCTTGTTGCTTCTTGTGGTGGTGCATTGAATTGATACAGTACGAGCGTTAATTCTCTCATTTGCTCTTATATTTGTACTATTGCATTTTTCATTTTTGCAAGCTCTGCCATGATACTACTATAGAAAGAGAAAAAGTGTTTATTCTCATTACAAAATGAAACACTCAAGAACAAAGAAAAAATTCTAAGAATAATATTAGTTTAGAAGTAGATAATTCACAACTTCTAATATACTTATGTCTTATCAAGAGAAAGGGATAAGCCACTCTTAATCAAGAAGAGACAAAGCTCTGATATTATAACTTCACTCTTGCCAATATTTCAAGGACACAAACTAAAATACATGCTTAAGTTAGTAAAAAACTATATCAAAAAAAAATAATAAGATAGAAATAAAGAAATAAGTATATTCAAGAAGAAATTGGAATGGCTATTGCCAAAGACTAGAAAATATATGAGACTCTTGAACTAGAGTAGAAGCAAGAAAAGAATTGACAAGAATAAAGAAGACTTTTGTGAAGGTAAAATTCACTCCTCAACCCAAAGTATAAGATGGCCTCAATTCAAAGTTGCTTATAAATTGTGGTGTAAAGTAATAAGGAGCAATAAACAACAATGAAGGAGAAGAATAATACAATACAAGTGAAATATGTGCAATTGAGTAATTACACAATATAAAATTAGTCACAATTTATTCACTATATTTTTATCTAGTAAAAAATAAAAATAAAAAGTAAAAATTATATTTTTAAGTAGATAATTCTTTTATCTTTCTAATGATATAAAAAACATATAAATCTAAGTTACTATGAATAAGTTATGATAGTTCAAAGATAAAAGATAAAGAATTGAAAAGTTAAGTGAGTAATTTTTACCTCAAGGATAACTTGCTTAAAAGATCAAGAATTCGAACCTCACCAAGGCTCACAAGTAGTATATAAGGGTGTCCTAGAAAGGCCACGAGGCCTTAGTCTTATCCTCCTACCTACATCCAAGGTGCCACAACCCATATGGGACTTGTGCACCTCCCTTCCCACAAGGACTATACTAGCTGCTAGTCCTTCTATTTTCTACTAGTAGAACTAATAATTTTGTATTTTTGACTTCACCATGGTGTTTTAAAATACTCAATTAGCCTAGGGACCTGGAATGGCCTTCAAATCTTGCTCCATTTCTTCATAATGGCTTCCAAGGTGGTAAAACTCATTTTTTCCAAAGTCTTAAAAATTCTTCTAAAAATTCTTCTAAAAATTCTAAATAAATTCTAAATAAATTCTAAAAATTCCTATAATATTTCTAAAGTAATAATATCAACTTAAAACTATTTTATTCTACTTTGGCGATTTTTTATAATAATAAAATCAATTTAAATCTATTAAAAATCCTATTTTTTACATAAATAACTAAAAAGATATGAGATTTCTTTCTCATGCTTCTTCTACTTACTAAGTAATATTTATATATATTTAATAAGTGGTACATAAAGATAAAATTCTAATGTAGACATTGGTCTCCATCACTAAATACTAATTCTTACAATTAAGAGAAAATACTAAACCAACTAAGATAATTGCCTCTAAGACTTACTAAGACTCTATTTCTTCTCCACTAATACTATTCTCTTTTATTTAGCATCTTCTAAATACATCTTCACCTAATAATTATAAATTTGGCACTTAAATATATTCTTTTATCCTAAAATAACTAGTGAGTCAATTTGATGACTTATAGCTTCACTCTTGCTTCTATAAATATATTATTTACCTAAGAGCTACATAGCGGTATTCTATAGGACCTCTTACATGTATCTAATTTGTAAGACTCGTGTCAAACTTGCAAGATAAGTTTTCTACATATGTACCAATATCATCCAAAATTCAAAATCATCCAAAATTATGTAGATTGCCCTTGTTGCAAATATTTTAGCAAATTCATCTACTATTGGTTCAATTCTTACATTCTTATTAGTTATTACATTTATTAATTGCTGTGAGGGTAAAATTCACTCCTCAATCCAAGTTATAAGGTGGTCTCAATTAAGAGTTGCTTATAACTTGTGATGTGAAGTATAAGGAGCAATAAACAACAATGAAGGAGAAGAACAACACAAAACAAGTAAAATATGTGCAATTAAGTAATTGCACACTATAAAACTAGTCATAGGCTGTTCACTATATTTTTACCTAGTAAAAAGTAAAAATAAAAAGTAAAAATTATATTTTTAAGTAGATAATTTTTTTATCTTTCCAATGATGTAAAAAACATATAAATCTAAGTTATTATGAGTAAGTTATGATAATTCAAAATTAAAAGGCAAACAATGGAAAAAGTTAAGTAGAAATTTTTACCTCAAGGGTAACTTGTGACAAGATCATGGATTTGAACCTCACCAAGGCTCACAAGTAGTGTATATGGGTGTTCTAGAGGAGCCACGAGGCCTTAGTCTTATCCTCCTACCTACATCCAAGGTGCCACAACCCATATGTGACTTGTGCACCTCCCTTCCTACAAGGACTACACTAGCTGCTGGTCCTCCTATTTTATACTAGTAGAACTAATAATTTTGCATTTTTGACTTCACCATGGTGTTTAAAAAAACCTTATTAGCCTAGGAACCTTGTATGGGCTTCAAATCTTGCTCCATTTCTTCATAATGGCTCCCAAGGTGGTAAAACTCATTTTTACCAAAGTCTTCAAAATTGCTCTAAAAATTCTAAATAAATTCTAAATAAATTCTAAAAGTCTCTATAATATTTCTAAGATGATAATATAAATTTAAAACTATTTTATTCTACCTTGGAAATTTTTTATAATAGTAAAATCAATAAAAATCAACTCAAAATCCTATTTTCTACAAAAATAATTAAAAAGACATGAGATTTCTTCCTCATGCTTCTTCTACCTACTAAGTAATATTTATAGGTTTTTAATAACTAATACATATAATTAGAAGGCCAATATAGACATTGGTCTTAATAACTAACTCTTAATACTCAATAATAAGTAAAAATACTAAATCAACTAAAATAATTGCCTCCAAGACTTATTAGGATTCCATGTTTGTAACTTTTCTTTTAATAAGACTTTTATATTTATAAATAATTCTAAATTCTAATAAATACTTAAATAGTCAAAAAGACTTTCTAACCATCGTATTTGTATAATTAAATGACTTAAGACTATATTTTTAACCAATCCTCCAATTAAGATCCATTGGTGGGACTCACAATTGCATATCTTAAATAAATTATAATAATCTATTTTTCTTAGGCATTATAAACCATTAACTAGAGTATGGTGCAAAAGAAGGCTCCAAAATCTTTATTTTCATCTTTTCTTTTAATAATTCCATCAAACTTAACAAATATGCCTTTGGTATTAGAATTGGCCTCAAATTTCAAGGTATATGTTTTATAGTGAAAATAACTATTGAAATTACAATCTTTGAATCTACACATCTAATTTTATGAAATTCAAAAGTAAATGATTTACCTTATTTTGCTAATATCTCTTTGAAGTATATATTTTTTTCTCTGACAACAAAGAACCATCAAAATCAATCTTTAATTCTTCAAAAGTCTCTTTAATAAACTTGTATCTAATATTCCTTAGATTCCTTAAATTCTTTTTTCTTAACGCTTTTTCTATCTGTTCTTTTGAATCTTCTAGCAAAGGTCCAGCAATGGATTTCATCTTCTTATCTACTATCTTATATATTATTTCAACCATAACCTTTGGTGCTTGAAAAGATTCAATTATATCATAAATTTCATTTAAATGAATCTGTATAACTTTATTATTGTCACCTAATCCAATAAATGAAATCAATTCCAAAAGATTTTCTAATCCATTTTGTTCATAAATACCAATAATTTTTTTATTATTTTTTAATATTTTTAGCATATTATCATTATTTTTTTTAATAGCATCCAATCTTTTCTTTTCTTTTCTTTTTAAATCCTCAATCTTTTTATATATAATACTTCCATTCTCAAAAATATCAATAAATCTTGTATTAAAGGCACTTACATCTTACAACAATACCTCCTCTTTTGTACATCCATAATCTTATTTTATAGTGGTACTCCCTAAAAATCTTTAAATTCTTCAATAACTTTTAGCAATAGATTTTTTTTGTATCAATTTCTTTCATGATTTGGAGGCACAATCAAAAATTGTACTGCCCTTCTCCCATCCTCATTACAAATTTGTGTATAAGTTGAACTATCATCAAGCATCTTTATTTCTATCTAAGTTGCAATAATATATGGTTGTCCCAAAATAAGAGGATAAGATGTTGCATCTTAAATAAAAAAAATTTGCTCCATTGCAACGTCACTAATCCAAATTTTCACATTTAAGCAAACACCATATAATTCATCTTCTGTATTATTAGTAGCCCATCTTATCTATTTGTATTCCATATCAATTGGCCACTTTTGCTTCATATAAAGATCTTTGGATATAAAATTTATTTCCAAACCGTGGTCAATTAAAGCAACAATTGGCTCATCGATATCTCCAATCTTCACTAATGCCTTTGTAGTTGCTCTAGACCAATACTTTTGAATATAATGACTTGAATGTTCTTTCTCCTTATCACTTTGATTATTAAAATGTGCTCTTTGATTATAATTCCTTCCTTCATTTATTGATTATTTACAAAAATTATCAAATTCATCTTTTTTATTCTTATATATACATGTATTAATAGTATGATTTGATTCAACTTTATCTATTAATTACCTCTTTTGTTTAATATTATCAATAATAACATCAATTTTTTTTTTTTTTTTTTTTGTTTTAATACCCTAAATCTTTTTCAATATAAACTTAACTTTAGTATTGAGCACATGCTCCTCAAGCATCCTTTTTAAATCTATTGCTACTTCAATATCAAAGAGTAGTTTATAAATTGTTGATTTACCTTTCTCTCCTCTATCTTTTGATTTTTTGTTTTAACCTATTGAAGTATCTTCTATTGGTAACTTTTGTGAAGCCATCTCACTAGCCTTGTCTCTTCAAGTTTGCCTCTTGAAAAAAATTCCTTTTTTTGTGTTATCAAGATCCTATCTTCTCTTTTCTTCTATCAAAGCTTCATGTTGGCTCTTAGCAATATATGCATGCACTGACAAAGCTTTCATAAGATCCTTCCAATCTATAGTTCTACAAATTATTGTAGCAATCTTCAATAAAGCTTCTCGTGGCATCTTCTTTTATTACATTGTAGAAATGGCAGAAGATCAAAATCAACTTTATTCAATATTTTGAAAAAAATCTTGTTTGCCATCATTATCCACTCTAACATCATAATTTATAACTTCTATTATTGTAACCCTACTTATTGCTAAATAATTTTTAATCAATACTTTCATATTTCTCTTATCAAAGTTAGTTTAGAAAAAAATCACTAATATCTTTTTAATTCCACTTTTATATCTTTTCAAAAAAAAATACCTTGTTGCACTATTTTATTGAATTCACCACAATCTTTTTAAGAATGAAAATCATCATTACTGCAAATACATCTTTGCATATATCCTTATGTAGAAGTAGCTTTTGAATTTTTTATAGAAGTCTTCTCCTCAAGCCTTACAAGTTTGATTTAAAGATCCCACATCTCATATATAATTTCTCAATTTTCACATCTTCTTTCTTCAATGTAGTCATTGAAGATTGGACAATAGGTATTGTTAATCATAAAATAAGTACTTGAGTTTTAGGTACTTGTAGAACTCTTTGAATACTAACCTCATCTTTTTTTTCTTTCTCTTTTTGCAAGCAATTCTATTGCACCTTCAACTTCTTTTTATTTTATTATTTACCCTTCATCTTCTTGCTTATCTTCAAGAAGAATTTCTAAGTTTTCTTGCAATTCTCTATCAGCTGCTTTAAAAAACAATTCACCCTTATTTGATTCCAATGTTATCTTTTCCACTTTTGATAATCGAAAACACTGCCTCTCAAACTCCTTTAACAACTTGGTAGCTTACAATTTCTCATTAGGATGCTTAATCTATTCCAAAAATAACTTCTTAGTGATTCAATCAGAGTCTTGTAAGAAATACTCATCTCTCAATGCATGGGAGAATGTCTCTTCAGAACTTTCAAATTGTTCAATAATCAATTTCACATGTTTTCTTGTCTCCAAAATTATGGCAAGTTCTAATAATAAAATTATTTTTAAAAAATATATATAATTCAATTCTACTTTCTGTGCATAATATTTTAAATATTTAAAAATATTTCTTCTATCAAACTAATCAACCTTGTTAACCAGTACTTGTAATGCTTTGATTGCCAAAGCCTCTTTGTGATCATCACCTTGTTGCTATTGCATAAATAATGTAAGTACTTGAAACATATTTGCAATATTTAGATCTAAGTACATACCTTGTTTACTAGTAGAAAATCCATTTGAAGTTCCACTTGAAGTGCCACCCAAAATTCCATCAAAAATTCCAAATTCAACCTTCTTGCCTTCTTGTGCCATCAATTCCAAATAACCATTTATAAAATCCAACACCTTCCACTCCAAATTTTTCTATCGGGTTCACTATTTATGTTATATTATATGTTACTTTATTTGGAAATGCACTAGGTACTTGGCTGTAGAGGGTGAAATCACAATTTATAAATATACAAGAAATTTTAATAGGTTTCATCCATATAAGAAGAATACAATTTGAATTGCAATTCAAAAGTGCTTAAAATCAATACAAAGTGCTCAAAAACTATTTTTTTTAATAATCTCAATCATACACAATTCCAATTGCATTGTTACTTTCACAATTAGTTAATTTTGATTATTCTTTGCAAGCTTTAATCTTATTACATAAAATCCAAATCACCAATTCAAATCTTGACTTTAGACAATGATTGCTAAATCTTCTCAAATCCTACATAAACAAGTCTTATGCCTATAGAACAAGCTTAAAGCTAACTCTCAAATTCTACTTGCTGATTTTTGAATGACTTGATATTTTGCCCTTGGTGGCCGTTTTGTGGCTAGAGGTTTGTTTTGATCAAGTTTTGTAAATAGTCAATCTTAGGTATCAATCCAATATATATTAAGGATTTTTAAGCCTAATTCTATTTTCAACTTAATTCTAGTGTCAACCATACTAATTATTTACCTCTTTTATTTTATTTTTATTAATTTATGGCTTTTTTAAAAAAAAAAAAAAAAAAATTTATAATCTAGAAAGAAAAATTTATAACTTATTTTTATCTATTAGCTATTAAGACAAGAAAAAAAATCTAAGAGGCTTTTATGAAATCTTCCTTAAGTATCTTGAATTTTTAAACTTAGATAATTGAATATTAAGTAAAAAATCATTATTGTTTATATTTCACTACATAAACGTATTAGAATACGACATTGTGTGGCTAGAATCATGTGCAATATCTACTAAAGGTCTTATTTTCTCCTCAAATTTCTTATCTTATTTTATAATAGATGTGTCTTTAGGATCTAAAAATCACATTAATTATTACTATATTATTATATACTTATTAGATTCAAGAGCCTCACTTTGTTTCATAAATGAAGATTTTATCAAAAAACAAGAAATACTTTTAATGAAGAAAACTAAATCCGTGCACATAGAAGTTATAGATGATTGTTCATTGTCTTTTGAAGATATCACCTATAAAATTGTTCTTTTAGATGTAGCAATTAAAATATATAATAGCATAATAATAATTAATGTGATTAGATCTTCTTTTAATTGAACTATTTTAGGATTATTGTGGTTAAAAAAATATTATCTTCAAATAGATTGGAATTCTCACAACCTTGATTTTTCTTGTAGTTTAATTCAAAAATAAAAAAAATTAAAACTAAAATTAAATTATTAATAATAATAATAATAAATAAAAAAATAAAATAAAATAATTTAATTTATTTATTTAAATTTAAATTTAATTAATAATTTAATTTATTTTTAGTTTTTATTTTTATTTTTATTTTTATTATTATTTTTACATTATTTCAAATTATCATTATTTTTTTATTTTTATTTATTTTTTTATCTTTATTTTTGTTATTTAATTTGTATATTTATTTTTATTTACTAATATTATTTATCTTTTAATATGCATAATAAGTTTTATATATTGAATAAATTTAATAAATTTTTTATTTATTCATTATGTGATTTTTTATATAATATTATCATTTCTTAGTTTAAATAATATTTGATTAGTTTAATATTAGTATTAGCATTATTTGGTGGTCTTTTTAGATTGATTATCATGCATAAGAGGTGGAGCTTGTCTTTAAGATTTCATTGCTTCTCTCCTTGTAATTTTCTAATTGAGGGTCCATTTTTAGTGGTTGAAGGATTTAATCACCTTTTCTATCCCTTGTATCTGTTCTTTTTACAAATGAAGAAGGATTGAATAGATAAGCAATCTTTCTTCTTCCTTTGTAAATTTCATATTGGCAATAATTTTCTAATGGTAGAAGGATTTAATCACCTTCACTTCCCGCCATATCTCTTTTATTTTCATAAGAGTAGGATAGAAAAGGATTCTCCAATGATATACTAAAGAATTTATTCCATCAATAAAATAAGAAGAAGAATTATAAAAAAAAAAAATGAAAAAAAAAAAAAAAAGATAAGAAAAAAAGATTAATTATTTAAGACTCTATACTTCAAAGATAAGTTATCTTTCAAGCAATTTTTAAAATTTCTAATTTATTAAAAATAATAAAAATTATAGAATAAAAAATAAAAAATAAAAAATAAAAAAAAGTGGCATTTGAGGAGCTAAAATCCAAGAGTTGGAGTTAGAAATTGGAAAATAGAATCTTAGAAGAAGACGCAAGAGAGAAGAGTCTTTAATTTCTCTTATAGATATGGATGTAGGAGGTAGATAGAATCTTTAATCTTATATTTTTAAATCTTAAGTCTTATTTGAATAATTTAGTTCAAATTGACTAGAAAAATAATATATATTTATAATCTTTTGTTAACAAATATCAGATTGGTTTGAAATGTAACAAAGTGAGTTCTTCTTCAAATTAGTTTGAATTAATTACAAAATTTTTTTTTTATAATATGACCTTTGTTGTTAAGTATTATAGTAGATAATTCTCTAGATCAAAATAAATAATAATTTCTAGCAAAAATAATTTATAAAAATCCTAAATTGATACCTAAGGAAGGTCAATTATGAACTAGGATCAAAATAAGATTCCAAGGTACAAAACCATGTACTTATAGAAGATGGGGTCTTTTTTTGTTGATCAATAAGTGGTATTTAAAAGAAAATTCAATAGAATTTCTTTGAGCATTGATTTTAAGGTTTTTAAATTTATAATAACTTTGTAACAACTATATAAAGTCAAGGTTTTATTTGGATGATTGAGGATATTGAAAAATAAAGTGAGTTTGTATTTTTGATCATTTTCAAAGTTTTGTAGCAGATCTATAAGTAAAAATTTGTAGACTTGCGCATAAAGTTATATTAAATATTTGATGTGAATTTGAACTAAATTTAATAGTTAGATCAAAGGTTATTGAAGTTTAAGTTTGTTAAGATCTTGAAAATTGGATTTTTAGTATCAATAAGGATTTTTGTGATTTTTAGTAATCTACCAATTAGATTGGAATGATTCTTTTTTGAATTGATAATTAATCTAGATTTCAGAATTTTTATAAAATTTTAGAATATATGAATGGTAAGAAAAAGAAATATTGATACTAGAAGATTAATATTAAGGTTGGAGAAGGAGGGTAGTCAACACCTAAGAGAATTAGGAGTTTTTTTCCAATTGGTAAGTGTAATGCTTTTCAAATTTTATATGTTTATTTTTAATTAGAAGGTTAAAAAGTGTGCAAATTTTGAAGAAAGATCAACAATTAATTTGATAGTTAATAAGGTTTTAAATCTACTATTGAGTTTGAAGAGGGCTTCATTAGGATTTATTAAGATATTAGGATTTTATTAGGATTGTATTAAGATATTAGGATTTTGTTAGGATTTGACTAAGATTTGACTTAGGACTTGATTTAGGATCTGATTAAGATTTTATTGAAATTTGACTTAGGATTTGTGATGGTAAAATTCACCCTTTAATCTAAATTATAAGATGTCCTCAATTAAGAGTTGCTTATAATTTGTGGTGTAATATAAAAAATAATAAACAACAAAAAAAAAAAAAGAATAATATAAAATAAGTAAAATATGTGCAATTAAACAATTGCACATTATAAAACTAACCACAATTGATTCACTAGATTTTTACTTAGTAAAAAATTAAAATAAAAAATAAAAAATATATTTTTAAATAAATCATTTTTTTATCTTTTTAATGATATAAAAAACATATAAATCCAAGTTATTATAAGTTATGATAGTATAAAGATAAAAGATATATAATAAAAATATTAAATAAATAATTTTTATCTTAAAAATAACTTGTTTAAGAGATCAAGAGTTCAAACCTAATCAAGGCTCAAGTAGTGTATAAGGGTATTCTAGAGAGGCCACAAAGTCTTAGTCTTAGTCTTATCCTCCTACCTACATCCAAGGTGCTACAATCTATATGGAACTTATGCACCTCTTTTCCTATAAGGACTACATTAATTATTGATCCTCTTATTTTCTAATGATAGAACTATTTTTTTTTATATTTTTGACTTCACCATAGTGTTTAAAAACATCCAATTAGCCTAAAAACCTTATATGGCCTTCAAATCTTGCTCCATTTCTTCATAATAGCTCCCAAGGTGGTAAAATTCATTTTTACAAAAGTCTTCAAAATTCCTCTAAAAATTCCTCTAAAAATTCCTAATAAATTCTAAATAAATTATAAAAATCTCTATAATATCTCTAAAATGATAATATAAATTTAAGGCTATCTTATTCTATCTTATTTTTTTTATAATAATAAAATTAATTTAAATCAACTAAAAATCATATTTTTCATATAAATAATTAAAAAGATAGGTTTTTTTTTCATCCTTCTTCTACCTACTAAATAATATTTATATGTTTCTAATAAGTGATACATGTAGATAGAAGGCCAATGTAGACATTGTTCTCAATAACTAAATATTAATTCTTATAATTAAAAAAATAATAAAAAAATAAAGATAATTGCTTCTAAGATTTATTAAGATTCTATTTTTATGATTTTTTTCTAATAAGACTCTTATAACTTGTAAATTCTTTTAAATTATAATGAATACTTAGAAAATTAAATATAATCTCTAATTTTAATATTTTGGTATTTAAATAATTTAAAACTATAATTTTAATTAATCCACCAATTAAGATTCATTGGTAGGACTCACATATAGGTATCATCTGGGACTATTTGTAAGAATAGAGAGAATCCTACTCTCATCTTTGATATGGTCTATAAAAAAAAATGATAGAAGAAATTATAACTTGGATACTATAATCTATTAAAAGAAATAGAGTTAAAGAAGAAAAAACACTAAGACTTTGATCTAGAACAAAAAAGACAATTGTTTGTTTTCAATTTAACATGATTTTACACAAAGTAATATCATGCTTAGTCACTAACTTAATACCTATATTTTATTAAGATTTGACTTGAAATAACTATATAAATGATAATATAAATTGATATTTTAATCAATATTCACATCTGATATTCTTTACAATAACTTCTATTAATTTATGTAGGAAAGTCTTCTCCATCTAATATTTTAAGTTAGATTGAATTATTATCAAAAACTTCTTTGATAATATATGGTTTTGTCCAAAGTGCATCAAACTTAGCTAGAAAGTTTAGTTTTCTAACATCTTGAACCATCACCGACATCTTTAAAATAAGCAATCATCTTTTTATTTTTTTATTAAAGATTTCATTTCTTTTCATTAAAGACGTTTCTATATATTGGACTATATATCTTTGATTCTTACTTAGTCCTTTTAAATGTTCTTACCGTTCTTTCAAAAATTCAAAATTATCCAATCTATCATCAATGGCAATGCATAAAGATGGAATTTCAAATTCTATAGACAAAATGGCTTCTATTCTATATATTAAAGAAAAAAATGTAGCCCATGTAAAAACTTTGTAAATAGTTTGATAAGTCCAAAGAGCTGAAGTAAGCTTAAGATTCCAATCACACTTAGAATCTATCATAGTTTTTTTCAATATCCAAATTAGAATTTGATTTATTCTTTTTATAAGACTATTGGTTTAAGAGTGATAAAGAATTCTCTTCTTATGATTGATGGTAAATAATGTGGTTATTTTTTTTAATGGTTTCATTTAAAAAATAAAAACCATTATCACTTACAAAGATTTTTGAACAACCAAAATGAGCTATATTTTTATACAAAAATATGGCACTTTATTTAGCATCAATATTTTTAATAGCTTTTGCTTCTATCCACTTTCTCAAATATTATGTAGCTATAATAATATATTATATTTGATGTAAAGATACAGAATAATTAGGTCCAACATAGTCTATACTATACTTTTCAGATGGAATAAATAGAAGTGAAGGATTTAAGGGCATTGTAAGATTTAAATTATTACGTATATATCTTTTGCAAATATCACAAGTTCTCGCATATGATTTTAAATCGGCAAACATTGTAGGCCAAAAATAGTCTAATCTAAAATTTTTTTGAATTGTTAATTGATCAGAGAAGTATCCACCATAAGCACTTGAGTGACAAGCTTCTAATACAAGTGGTACTTCTTTATAAGTAAGACATCTTAAAATCCCATCAATCCTCCCATAATATAATTTCTTGGTTATAAGAGCAACATGAGTACTATTCACTTTAATCTTTTGTTGTTCATTTTTTGATAAGATATTAGATAATTATTGAGTACTAAAAAATTTGGCAATATATTCATACTATATAGGTGCTACCATAATATAGAATAAATAGGCATCAAAAAATTCATCATCTATATCATAGATCCTTATATGTGTAGATAATCATGAAAGATAATTGGCTTATTTGTATTATTTTCTTGATTTGTATTATATTATATAATTAAATTTTGCTAAAAATAATATCTATCTTATTAATCTATCACTTAAATCTATTTTATTTATCATATATTTAAGAGCTATGTGATCTACAAAGAAAATAATTTTATTCATCAAAAGATAGTACCAAACCTTTTTGACACTAAAAACCATAGCTAAATATTCTTGTTCTATGGTTGTATAGTTTCATTCAGTACTTATCAATTATTTATTAGTAAAGGCAATAGGATGGGTTACACCCTTATCATCTGGTTGACATAAGACACTATCTACTATAAATTCAAAGGCATCACAATAGACATAAAAAGATTGATTTTAATTTGGTGGTAGTAAATAAGGACAAGATAGCAATTTGACTTTAATTGTATTAAAATCAACTTGACATTTGGAAGTCCATTCAAATTTGGTGGTTTTTTTAATAAATTAGTCAATAATAAGATATAAATAGAATATGACTTAGTTAGGTCACTATAAAATGGGTAGGAATTTTAAGATTTACAATACATAGTTTGTAGGATTAAGAATAGGCAGGAAGCCAATGAATGGCCAGCTTAGAAGGTAGGATGGATGAAGAAGTTAAAAAAAGTAGTTATCATTGGTTGTGTAGCAGTTAACATAGATAAGGCAAGTATAAATTGATTTGGTACGGGGGAGTCGAGGCCACACTGTGATAGTCTTGAGCCAAGATAAGCTTGGTGCTACCTCTCTCTTTTCTTTTGTTAGGCTGTAGTAGAGGATCCGGATTCTATTCCGAAGGATTGTAACATATCAATGATGAAGTACAATAATAAAACGGAAATTTTATATATGTGGATGAGTAAAAAATTATAATTCTTTGATGCGTGAGTTCTTTGTGGAGAATTGGAGGTCGAAGACTGGCTATGTCAATGAAGTTTGATTGTAGATGAGAGTGTCATGCCATATTAACTATGAGAGTTGAGCGGTGAAGGAGAATATTGGAGTAACGATTTGTTTCGAGAGACGTTCTGGGTGAGGAATTATTTTCAGTGATTGGAGAGAGAAGTGGGTGTATACAGTCTATGAAAATGGTGCGACATTGCTAATTGTTGTTATGAGCTCGGAAGAAGACAAAAGATTATAGTAGGAAAATGGGTGGAGGATTGTATCACAAAGTTTATCTTTAGTTATGGAATAGCACAACCACTAGAGTAGACGGCAATATTTTAGAGAAAAGTGTATACGTGTGCATTGGACTCTAATATTCAGTAGGTAGTTAGTTGTATGACCCTAACAGCTAACTCAATAAGGATAGTCTTTTTCCATGTTTGAATCCCCCTTTACAGATTAACTCTGGGCAGTATTGGTAGAATAAGTGAGACGAACGAGAACAACATTTTGGCGCCGCTGCCGGGGATTGACAATAGTATTGAGTATTAGGAATTAACTACTGAATGAATAGTTAAATTAGTGATGGAAAGCAATGTCGATAATAGATGATAAAAGATTATGGTTAATAAGAATGAGAACATTGCTCAGAGATAAATACGTCAGTCAAAAAGAAGATAAGAGAGAGCATAAGTAAGAAATTTGTTGCGGGACGAGTAAGAACAGAAGCTAAAAAGGAAGCATCGATAGAGTTGGATTAAACCATGGTTGCATGCCTGTCAGTACATCCAAGCATACCAAGAACATGAAAGATCTTTAATATTTCAGACATATATATCATTAAAGAAATTGCCAAAAGTACTTGCGGGTAACTCCGCGAGTAGCTTAGTGTATCTCTTGACCCCATTAACGGAAAGAGAATGGAGCACAGAAGAATTGGATACTCCATTTGGTACTTTTTCAATAGTGGATACAGCCGATTCTAGCAAGGCTAGTTTTTCAGTAGGGAATGTATTGCTTGCCAGTAAGGGCCATTTTAATGTATTCCAAAATCCGTCGTTTTCACCTCAATTTCAACCGATATAATTATTTGCAGATAATAATATCAAATTGCCAAGGCCTAGAAGTCCGAAAAAGACAATTGAGGGAGGCAGTATTTATTTTAATAAGGAAGTAAGTAGAACATTGTCACCTTCAATGGCAGCAGGGGATCCAACAATACCAATTGCGGTACAAATAGATGCAGTGGGTGATCACACAACTAACGTAGCCCCATTACCTATCTTTAGGGGTTTGCCAGGAGCCAACTTAGATCAACACTTGTCTCAATTCTTGACCGCATGTGTAGCCAACAATGGTAGAATTGAAGATATTTAGTTAAGATGGCTGCCAACGACCTTGAAAGACACAGCGTTTGAATGGTATAATTGCCAACTTGTGGGATAATTTCTTAATTGGGAAGCCTTGAAAAATACATTTTTGACTCATTTTCAACCAATAGGATTTGAAGAATGTCTTAGAAAAAGATTAATGAACAGCAAAATGGTACCGGGAGAAGCGGTGCAATCATATTATGGCCGAGTAGCAGATATCCTTTGTAAATGGCCAAATAACCAAATGCCGGACTCGTTTGTTATGTCTATATTGGTTAACGGACTATATCCACCAGAATTGAAGATGTTTGTAAAGGAGGCCCAACCTGCGACTATGGTTGCCTCATTTGACCAAGCTAAAATATGGAAAGAATGTCATTATGACCAATTCTTAACCACAGGAGCCACAATGATTCCATCTCAAGGAGGGTATCGAATACCAACCTGAAATGAAACAGTGAACAGTTACCCAAGGACAATTGACTACAGTCCAAATCTTAGTGTCAATCTTCAAGGGATAGTGAATGCTATTCTACTGCAGGCTGTACCACCAACAAGTGCAGTTCCGTATTCTCCATACTCTCTATATCAAAAACCAATACCTATAAAAGAATTACCTAATGAACTAATATCAAAGGATCTAAATGAGACTTTGTTGTTAATTTTGACAAAGAAGATGGACGAGTTGGCTGTTAATCTGGCAAAGGATAAGGAAAAGAGGCATAAATCAACTAATATGCATACCAATATTTAATATATTAATTATAAGGGACAAGGCCATTTAGTAATGGAGTGTCCTTCACTATCCCAAATGACTGTGCAATGTACATTTTGTGGACGTAAGCATGTAACCACCAATTGTTGGAATTTAAGAAGGCAACAACAGTTAGAAAATTAGACCATGATTCAATCAACTTCATGGGATGTTAATCAAGTTCAAATAGGAAATAGGTTTGGTTGGAACAAAAATCGTCCTATAAAATAAAATAGAAATTTCTATAATTTTCAAAATTTTGAGTATAACCAAGAAGGTGACTACAATTCTCAAGGCTTTGTGCAAAATCAACAAGGACAATCCCGATATCCACCTATTTAGAATCCAATTTCAAATCCTACACTACCAACTGGTCGGTCGGGATCCTTTACCCATCAAACTTGAAACAAGCCTAGCCGGTATATACCAGTTGAGACACCCCATATTTCAGATGGAGGAGGAAGAAGACTACTACGATGCTATCGATGCAAGCAACTAGGACACTATGCTAGTGAATGTCCCAATCCTAGAGCTAATGATGATTATGCTCTAGTATGTGGAAATTGTAAGCAATCTGAACATACTTATCAGCTATGCAACGCTCCGTTTAATGTTAATAAACAAAATCAGTGTATCCAATTGCAAAATAAGATGGAAGACAATAATCGACTTCCATAAAATTCTCCAGTAAATCGGATGGAATGTATCCATGTAGTACTTACTCGGGCCCATCAAAAGAGAAAAGATTCAATTCAACAATTAGAAGTACCAGTTGTAGACCAATGTAATCCATTGAATGATACTTCAAATCTAATACCAGTATCAAAGATATTACCAATGAATGGATCCAATTTGTCTATGCAACTTAAAGATGTCCTTAGCCCTAAGATATTGGTTCAATCAAAACTAGTACCAATATCTTCAAAGTTTCAGGAGCCACCTTATCCATTAAAAGATCTTCTCATAGATAAGAATTATGACAAATGATTGAATGAACTGCTGAATGGACTAAAACTGCTGAATTACGACATTGATGTATCAATTGATGGTGTTCTTATTCCTGGAGTTCAAGTGGATGGTCGCTCTAGAGTGAACTTAATGAATGCCGATACAATGGAGGAATTAGATTAAAAACAATTAGTACCCACAACATTGGTATTGAGAATGGCAGATCATAGTATGGTTAAACCAATGGATATCCTACGCAGTATTAATATTGTAATTGCGGGAATTATATATGAAATTGACTATATTATTTTTTGATCACAGAGTTCCACTTTATCATATCCAATATGAATGGGTTGGCCGTGGCTATATCAAGCCAAAGCTAGAACGATTGGGGCCGTTGTCGTACTGCATTTATGTGTAGTATATAAAAATATTAAATATCTTGTATCTATAGTTAATATATATGTGAATGCTAGAGGTTATTTTAGAAGATATTATAAGGAGAGGATTTATTATAGCCACTTAATTAGTCAATTAAGATGGCTATTTGTTTTGTTCCTATCTTACTTATATCCTAGAATGGACTCTTTTGTAATTAGAAGAAAGATAAAGGTTGTTTTACCTTTCTTGTTGACTTTTGAGGTAGAATGGACCTTGTGAGGGATAAGAAAGAAGAACATGGGGTGAATAGGGCCTATCCAATAGGATTTGGCTTCCCATGTGGGCGTGTCATAGTCTAATATGGAAAGAAAGGGAGATATACTCCTCTTGCTAGACCTAGGGTTTGGGCAGTTTTTGAGTGGTGAATTTTGGAGAGAGATAGCTCCAAGGAGATAGAAGCGTTTGTAATGAAAATTGGTGGGTATATTTTTTGAGTTGTGAGGATTCTAGAACCTACTTACTTTCTTGTATTGAAGTTGTGAGCATAAAGTTATACTTGTTTTAGTAGAGTGAGGTCTGCTGCTATCAAAAAGTGATGGCAGAAACTTCGATTTGCCACTGCAAGTTTGATTTCGACTCTTTCCTAGTGAAATTTATAGAGAGTGTGAAAAATTGTGTTAGATTTCTATCAAGATATTTCTTGTAGCATTTTGAGTTATAGAGCAAAAGTTGTGAGCTTGAGAGTGGGAAAGGATTTACTGCCACCCGACGAAGAGAGGCAGAGACTTTGTTCAACCACCCAAGTCGGACAGTCTCTTCAATCTTTTTGATATTTTAGGTGCTTATAGTAGCTTGTGTAAACTTTCCATGAAAACAAAAATCAATACATTTGGAGCTTTGATGAAAGTTTTATGAGCCGTGAAGTGTCAAAGAGGGCAAATTGTTGCTAGGGTTTGAAGTATATATACTTGTATTTATATCAAGTATTTATATAAGTATTTTACAAGTATTATACATAATATTTGTACAAGTATTTGTATAAATATTATACCAAGGATTATATATTATTTTATACAAGTATTTATACAAATATAATATAAATATAATTTGAAAGCTTGAACAAATATTGTGCAAGTATAGAAGATACTTGCACGGCTTCCGCACATGTTCTCTACTAGTTCTAGTAGCAACTAGGAACCCGGCGTTTTTCCAAGGCAAATTCTCTCTATCCGATACCATGGAGCGTTAACTATTGGGGAGGGTAATGATAAGATTGTTTTACAAATGTATCCAATTCAATATTATGGAGAGTCTCAAATTATGGCCACTGTAGCAACATCTGAAGATTAGAGCCAATTTGAGGCAGAGTATGACAAAGTTAATAATGCGATGCAAGTTGATAAGGACCCCATTCACATGCAAAAACAAGGCGTGTTACACCAGTATGGAGAACTAGGGGAATATTTTTTGTATAAAGAGATCGCAGAGAATTCTGACGATGTCATCGCAGATTGGATGAATAATCACGTGATAAATGAAGTCGGTACATTGGAACCAGAATTGAGTAAGTCCGATTTGCAAGACCATATGATGGATTTAGAGCAGAAGGGGCAAATCAAACTGGAAGTTAATGAGGAATTGGTGTGCCAATCCATTGACTTGGATTCTAATAAAATATTTCAGATTATCAAAATATACATCGGTATTACGGATACAGAGCTAAGAAATTGGAAAGACTTCTTTCTAAGTCATAAATCTGTTTTTGTTTAATCATATGTAGATTTAAAAGATATCCCTGCCAAAGATTGTGAGCATCCAATTACCTTAGAGGAAGATGCTACACTAATTTATCAAAGACAACATCATCTTAATCCAAAATATTCTCTCATGGTCAAAGAAGAAGTAGATATATTTTTAGATGTGGGCTTCATATATCCAGTCCCGTATAGTGAATGGATTTCACCAATTGTGATAGTGCCGAAGAAAAATGGAAAATCCGTATTTGTCAAGACTTTTGTAAATTAAACGCGGCTACCAAGAAGGATTATTTTCCTTTACCTTTTACAGATAGTATACTAGACGTAGTAGCTGGGCATGAATGTTATTCCTTTTTAGATGGATTTTTGGATTATAATCAAATAAAAATTGCAGAAGATGACCAGTTGAAGACTACTTTTACTACAGATTGAGACACATTTGCTTATAAAGTGATGCCATTTGGGTTATGTAATGCCTCAGCTACATTTCAAAGGGTAATGACGCAAGCATTTCAGGACTATTTACGATTATTGATGGAGATATTTTTAGATGATTTTTGCACATTCAATATAACAGTGAATCATTTAGAACGTCTTGGTAACTGTTTGGACCAATGTGATAAATATGGGATATCTTTGAATTCTGAGAAATGTCAATTTGGCGTATCATTGGGGAAGCTTTCAGGACACATTGTTTCCGCGGCTGATATCACTACTGACCCAGATAAAGTTACTCATATATTGGCTTTATCAAAGCCAAAAACAGTGTCTGGTGTTCGGGATTTCATAGGCCATGTCAGCTATTATAGGTGATTCATTTATTTATTTGCAAAAATATGTCAATTGTTAACGAATCTCTTAAAGAAATCACCCTCGGATGGATCTAGTCCAATTTGGACTGAGAAATGTACAGTTGCATTTGAGGAGTTAAAACGAAAATTGGTGTCAGCACCAGTACTTGTTACACCTTGTTGGACAAAGCCCTTTTATATTTATGTTGATGCCTTGAATATTGCTATTGGATCCGTGTTAAGCCAAAAAGATGAAAATAGTTTGGATCATCCCATCTATTATGCTAGTCGATAATTATTGTTGCGAAACAAAATTACATTACAACTGAACGGGAAGCCTTGGGCATGATCTATTCTGTCCAAAAACTTCGGTATTATTTGCTTGGTTATCCATTTGTATTTCATGGCGATCATGATGCTCTTAAGTATATGATTAATAAACTTCAATTGAGTGGACGCATTGCTCAATGGATGTTACTCCTTCAAGAATTTAATTTTACTATTAATGTTTGACTAAGAAAGAAACATGCCAATGCAGATCATTTATCTCGATTGTCCAATATATTTGGTAACAAACCTATCAATGATACACTTCTTAATGTGGAATTATTTGCCGTTGACATGATTATCCTAGAATATAGTAAATTGATCCAGTATTTGACATTTCAGACATTTCCACCTACATATAGTGAGAAACTTAAGAAATGCTTGATTTTGAAAAGTGCTCCGTATACAATGATTAGAGACGCCTTGTATAAGCAAGGGAGAGATAGAATTCTACGCCGCTGCCGTACTATAATTGCTTACAATATGTAAAATCCACTCAAAATACCTAATATGTTTATAGATTTAGATATGTGTTAGAATGGCTAGTAAAATAAATTAAAGGGATTGATAGAAGAAACTTTATTTTATTTTTACTTGTTTTGATTATGGTATTTAAAAATTATAAGATCTAAATGATTAGTATGAAGCCTTGAGAGAAGGTGGAAGCCTAAGGATGAAAATATAAGCTAGTAGGAGGCTAATTGGGAGGGATGAAATGAAGGCATGGTCGGATGAAGGCAAGGAATGGGAAACTTCATCCCTATTGGTCGAATACCATGCCCAATGGTCTTTGAGGAGGCTGCCCGCGACCTTAACAAGGGTTTCGGCGACTCCAAGGAGGCCATTAGAAAACCAAAGACTAAGTTTGTAAAGTTTAGGATTTTGGGTACAATTTGTGTACAAAAATTAGAGGATTTGGAGTTAGGGTAATGAAGTTATAGCCATTTGAAGATAAGGTGTCAATATGAGACATACTGTCACTCTTTTGAGGATTGGAAGAGTTTTATGAAAGCTTTTGGAGATCGAAAGATGCGGCTAGAGAGGGGATTTTAAGTTCTACACTTGACATGGAAGAATTACTACATTTGGAGTTTTAAAGAAGGAGTTATTGGGAGTCAAAGACAGCAGATTGAATTCCAAGGCAGTAAGCATACCGTTTTGTTGATAGTGATGGGGTTTGCCATATCTTAATTTTTTGGATGAATTTTTGTCTCAAAATTTCTAAGAAGGTGTATTATTATACAAAAAAGCTATACATGAAAGTTTCATAGTATTTGGACTTTTAGATTGTGAGATATGAAGAATTTAGTACACAGGTGTTTGTAAACAAGGGTTTAAAGCTACTGCTAGGGTTTTGGCGATATCTAAAGATCGATAACGAATCGACGGTTGAAATTTGTGGTGTTAGTTGTAAAGAATACACCAGTACCTCATGTAAATTTGGAGTAGATTTGGACAGTTGGATTAAAAGTTATGGGTTATTGAAGTTTGGAAAAAATTCCCTTCCTACGGAGGAATGAGGGTTTAGAGCATTTTGTTATGTTTTGAGTGGTTTGAGGAAATTAGGCTTATGTATTAAAGCGTAATAGCCCTGAAGATCTTTATATAACCAAGTGGGTTTTATTATATCGAACTCGCTGAAAGAATTAGCGGCACCTGTAAGAAAGAGCTTGAGTAAATCCTCCGCATCTGGCCCGGCCAGATTTTCAAAGTGCCGCACGACGTTATTGAAGAATGTCATTTGATAACAAGGATAAGATTTTGCCGCGATGCCTCTATCTATAAAGCTTAATTTTGTTGATATTGGGCGGCTAATAACGCGCCCGACGTCATATCCTCATAAGATATTGAGACCTACAGAACTTTTGCCATGCCAAGCAGGCAATACCAATTTTGGCACAAGCACTGTTTGATAAAGACATTGATTTGCGGTGACCAATTGCACCAGCCTTGTGTAATAGGTAGAAAAGATATATTTTGGTAGTGATTGATTATGTGACAAAATGGGCAGAGGCAATCGCAACAAAATTTGATAATGCCAATACCGTAGCCACATTTTTATATGAGAACATTATCACTCAATTTGGATGTCCCAAGGAATTGGTTAGTAATCGTGGAATCCATTTTATTAATTCTACAATTGCAGCTTTGACAGATAAATATGAAATCAAGCATTGGAAGACAATCCCATATCATCTTTGGGCCAATAGGTAGACTGAAAAGACCAACGGTATTTTGTGTAAAATTTTAATTAAAACAATGTCTAGTGTAGGAACGGACTGGGATACAAAATTGTTTGCAGCCTTGTGGACATATTGTATTGAGTCTAAAGTGACTACCAGTTCTATACTATTCCAATTGGTATATAGGCAAGAGGCAATATTATCAATTGAATTGGAAGTTTCGAGTTTAGAAATTGCATTGGATGAACATCTTGGTAACAAAGAATCCCTCCAACATCGGTTAGCACAATTGGAAAAATTGGATGAAGTTAGGACTATGGCTCTTTTAACTATAGAAGCTATACAGCGCCGCCGTAAGAGTTATTATGATAGTAAATTACGTCCTAAATCTTTTATGCCCAATGATCTAGTGCTTCTTTATGATAGTCGCTTTCACAATTTTTTGAGGAAATTTCAAGTCCGTTGGCATGGACCTTATTTAGTAATTGAAGCCTTTCCTAATGGTTCAGTTCAATTGGAAGTTTTTATGGATACTCAATTTACTACCTGAGTTAACGGCAACCATTTACGTCTTTATTTTACGTAAATCCGGGACAGATTTTCAAACTGGAGGGAAGAGGGTGTACCTGTTCATGATAGCTTACCTTTATTGAAGGTGCATGATGGTTAGAAAAGACAGCTAATGGTCAGTTTTGGATCCTAATACAGACTAGTCAGGCAAATCAAAAGTGATGATTTGGTACACTGGATTAAAGATTGTTGCTTTAGATCCCGAATAAAAGGTCAGGAGCGGGGTACTTAGTGAGAGTTTTCATTAGCATTCTATTTTGAGCTTGGTTGTCCAAATGTATGCTTATTGAAGTGTAGAGTGTTCTGCAGTCAGAGAATAATGATTAGTCCGAGCAAAGAGTACATAGTCAGCACTATACAATGTCGATGGAAAGGTCAAAGAGAGTTGCAGACAAAGAGGAGAATGTCCGAAATGTGCAAAATAAGAGTAATTTGCAATCGCAGTCTTTTGTGGTGGTCACCAACATGGAGCCAATGAAGTTGGAAATCTGTTGGTTTCCACAAAGACAAAGAGATTTTAGAAATGCACAGATGTACGTGTTTTTGTGAGGATCGGATAATTTGCCTCCAATTGATGTAGAACTAGTGGCAGAGTATATAGAAAATTACGACCTAGAGGATGATTCTAATATAATAAAAGGGAGAATAATTGGGATCGATGAGAGTATCTTATAGAAGGTATTATATTTACCAATGTTAATTTTGAGCGACAGTGAAATAGCTGCCTAGTGTGACTTCAAATCGGAAGCGCTTCTCAAAAGAGATACGTCAGTTCTTTTGAGTATAAATTTAAGGCTTCAGCCGCTGAGGCACTTACCGTGAGCGTCAAAGGGAGCCGACAAGCATTTTGCCATTCAAAAGCTGGGCCAGTTTTCTAACCCAAAGATATCATTTATATGTCCAAGCTCTTATTGTTTGCTATGATTGGAACACTCAAAGACATGGTGTTTAATTGGACAGTCTTTGTAGCAACCCCTATCCATGTAAAAATGGGAGCCAAGCAAAAAACGGATAAATTTGCATCTTTGTTATGCTCTAACTATGTGCACTCCATTATTGCACATACGTTAAGTCAATCCATCTGGATTAAAAACCATAGATCGCACTCCTGCAGACTGCACATAGATATGCAAAAATATAATTTTCACTGACCAAGCAGAAGGCCAGCACAAAAATCGAGAATCAAGAGATCGCAGTTAACATGAGACTATCCCAGACTACTCCTAGGAAGTGCTTCACCTGCGAGAAGAATTGAGAGTAAGTGGACCGATATTCTAGTTTTAGAAGTAGGAATATTGGAGAGACAACCTTCAGTGATTATGACGGTAAATTTTATTTGCACCATCATGGGTCAGTTTGAAGGAAATTTAAGACAACAATTGGAGTCAAGCCGGAAGGAGATAATGGAGAAAAGCTGCTGAATTGTAGAACAGGGTCACCTAATTAGAGCAAAGAAGGAATCCAAGCTGGCATTGGAGCGGAAATTAGCGGAGGAAAAAAAAAATTTGGCGAATGATAAAGATTGCATTCAAAGAATCCTGAAAGGTTAAAAACAAGAATTAATAGAGAATCGCAGGATATGGGATTTGGAACAAGAAGCATTGAAGTGTTAGTTGCAGGCAGAATATGAAAAAGCAGCAAAATTGGAAGAAGAAAAGATAGAATTGGGAGACCAATATAGAATTGGAATGGATAAGCTGCAGCTAGAAATTGGTGCCTTGAAAGGTGAAGTGGAAAAATTGAAGGGCGACTTGGCCAATGCCGTTCGGCCATAGGTATCTGTTCCACTAGTTTCAAGTATTAGTGAGCTGGAAGAAAAGATGAAGCAACAAGAGTGCCAATTAGAAGCAAAAGATATCAGGATTCTACAATCGGAGGCTCAAGTTCGGAAATTGGGAGCGGATAATGAAGATTTATCAGCGCAGTTGAAGAGTAACCATGTCAATTTATCGGAGGAGGATGAGGACGTGCCATTAGAGCTACACGCAAAGGAACCTTTTACAAATCCAAGAGCATCTCAATCCTAAGAGCCAGCTTCTTAATAAATATTTTTTTTTACCAATTATGTATTTGCGAGGGCGCTGCACAATTAGGAGTGGGGCTATGTAGAATGGATAGGAATTTTAGGATTTACAATACATAGTTTGTAGGATTAAGAATAAGCAGGAAGCCGATGAATGACTAGTTTAAAAGACAGGATGGATGAGAAAGTTAAAAAAATTAGTTATCATCGGTTGTGTAGTAGTTAACATAGACAGGGCAAGTATAAATTGATTCGGTACGGAGGAATCGAGGCCACACTGTGATAGTCTTGAGCCGAGATAAGCTTGGTGCTACCTCTCTCTTTTTTTTTGTTAGGCTGTAATGGAGGATCCGGATTCTATTCCGAAGGGTTGTAATATGTCAATGATGAAGTACAGTAATAAAACGGAAATTTTATATATGTCGATGAGTAAAAAATTATAATTGTTTGATACGTGAGTTCTTTGTAGAGAATTGGAAGTCGAAGACTGGCTATGTCAATGAAGTTTGATTGTGGATGAGAGTATCATGCCATATTAACTGTGAGAGTTGAGCGGTGAAGGAGAATATTGGAGTAACGATTTGTTTCGAGAGATGTTCTGGATGAGGAATTATTTTCAGTGATTGGAGAGAGAAGCGGGTGTATGCAGTCTATGGAAATGGTGCAACATTGCCAATTGTTATTATGAGCTTGGAAGAAGATAGAAGATTATAGTAGGAGAATGGGTAGAGGACTGTGTCACAAAGTTTATCTTTAGTTGTGGAATAGCACAACCAGTAGAATGGACGGCAGTATTTTAGAGAAAAGCATGTACGTGTGCATTGGATTCTAATATTCAGTAGGTAGTTAGTTGTGTGACCCTAACAGTTAACTCGATGCGGATAGTCTTTTTCCGTGTTTGAATCCCCTTTTACAGATTAACTCTAGGCAGTATTGGTAGAATAAGTGAGACGAACGAGAACAACAAGCACAATACCAATCCATATACATCAAAATATTTTGAATGTCTTTCATTCCATTTGGAGCTAATAGATTTGCAAAAATTTCTATTTTTTTAGGATCAAGTTCTTTTTCTTTCTTAGAAATGATATAATCTAATAAAATTTATTTTTTAACTATCAATTAAACTTTCTCTAGATTGAAAAAAATTCCTACTTTTTTACAATGTTGGAAGCACAATTAAAGGCTTTCAAGGTGATCATCTTTTGATGATTGACAAAAAAAGTCATCAATAAAAATTGACATGGTTTTTTGAAGAAGGTTTGAAAATTCATAGGTCATGATTCTTTGAAAGGCTGAAAAGAAATTACATAATTCAAAAGATATATATATATATATATATATATATATATATATATATATATATATATAGATAAATTTTCTAAGGTAATATAAATGCAACCTTGTCCCAATCTTTAGGAGCTATTGATACTTGATTATAATTAAAGTAGCCATCCATAAAACTGTATAAGTCATACTCTATAACATCATCTGTTATATTTTACTGATATAATAATTAAAATTAAATTAGATTAGATAAAATTTGTTTGATTGGATTTTATATTTAATTGTATTTTTTGCAAAGAAACTAAGGTTTGAAGTCTAATATAGCTAGATATCATAATTGTTGTATAATTATCTATAGGTCCAAAAATAAAATAAGGCTTAGAAGCCCCCAATTGGTTATTCTTTTAGATTGCTTCAATCATCCTCTTCCTAACAAAAAAAGATAGTTATCAAATTTTTCATATAATTGTATTACATGAAATGATATTATATAATCTATAACTCCTATTTGTATGTACAAATCACAAATTTGACCTAGAAGTTGAAAAGATCTTTAATCAGCTAATTTAACTTTTATAACTATCTTGTGAATGATTTCTAATTCCAACTTATTCATAGTGGATTTAAATATGATATTAATACTACTTCCATCATCTATTATGATCTTAGGAATAATCTCATCTATAATTTCTATATCTATCTCAATAAATCTATATTCTTGATTGTGTCTTTCTTCTTTCTTTGTAGTATCCCATCTAAATCTTTCACTTCAATTCTAGTTATTCTTTCTATATTTTTGATTTTTTTTTATATAATTATTCCTTCTTTGCGGTTTTTTTTTATAGTTGGTGTTATTTGAATTAATTAATCAAAAAAAGTATTGTCCTTAGCCTTACAAAGATCTTATCATAAATCATGTGATTTTATAAAACTGAAGACTTTAGTAGCTGTTGGATGTTTTAAAAAAGTATTTAAAGTCCAAAGATCCTTTTTGCTTATAAATTGTTATCCTTCTTCATTAAGTTCAACTAAAAAAAAAATTGGTTGTTTTTTAATTCTTTAGCTATTTTTTAGGTAGTTTTTTTCAATTCTATAAATTTGGATGATTCTTCTAAAGTATCCACAAATATTTTATCTTCTTCAAGATGTGCTAAATCTATTGGTTTTTTAGCACTCATATTTTTGGTCACAACTAAAGAAGATAAATATCTATTGTCCAAAGAGATTTTCTTGCTCTCTAATTGCACCAAGTTAGATTGAAAAGGTAATAAATTTGATATAGAAGGTACATAAAGTTGAGCCATTATAAACCTAATATCTTCAAAAAATGATAGTTGTTGGTTTTGGTTTGGATTTTGGTTATATACTTAGGATTCTTATAGTGTTCTCTAATTGATTTGAACTATTATTGAAGATTGGAGATTTTGACCATTGTTTAAATAGTCATAATATATATTTGATAGACCATTTATAATAATAGGATTTACAAACCTAACTCCTCATATATCTCTTATAACTTGATTGGTATAATTTTTTGATGAAAAATTTAAAGAGATAATCTTATTAGATCTTCTACATCAATCTATAGGATGAAATCTTTCAAAATTAGAGCATATTATTTTATTTTCAATCCAACATTGACCTATTCAATGTGGTTTTTTACAAATATGATAAGATGTTACATTATTCTTTTAATTTTAAAAAATATTATTAAAAACATACACTTTGAAGATTTACAAAATCTTCTAGAATATTCTTTAGATTTTTGAGTTAGTAAAAGTCAATTGAAAAGCTTTCTAATTAATGAAAGTAGCTTGAGAAGCTTCATAATTAGTAGAAGGAGCTTGAAAAGCTTCCAAGTTGATAGAAGGAGCTCAATAAGCTTCTAAGTTGATAGAAGCTACTTAAAAAGCTTCTTAATTTGATAGAAGTCATTCAATAAGTATCCTAAATAAGTGTATACATGGAAATTGAGGCTGAAGAGTTCTTCAATCTTGACAATACATCTCTTAGAGTTCTAGCTTATCTTTTTTGGTGTTATTCATGTATTTATCAGATCAATTCAAGTTCTTATTGATTTCTTCTTAAAACCTTGTCCTAATTCAAATCTCTTACTTTGAATTTTTATGTCTTTGATAGCTTCTCAAGATTGCTCTTGTTCTTAAATATTAGAGTTGAATCTTTTTTATTAGAGAATAGATTATTGCTCTTCTTGAAGGTATATTAGCACTTTAAAGATTACAAATTATCTTCCTTTAAAATAATATTTTTTTCACTACAATATTAGAGTTTTATCCCTTTTGTGAGAAAGTGAATCACCTCTCTTTTTGAAGGTCTTAAAACATTTTAGAAGTTGCAGATTATCCTCTTCTAAATTGATATTGTCGTATTATAGATTCATTTTTTTTTTCTCTTAGAATAGATAGAGGTCAAGACATTAATATGATCAAATCTTTTGAGTCCAAGTTAGATGCCATTATAAATATTCTTACTATGTTATATGCTAGGGCTATAAAGATTGAAGGGATTGTTGCAAAATTTAACAATGACGTAACATTTGGAATATCACAATTTAGACTACATCTACTTCTAACTTTTGCGCTTGAGGATACAATATTACCTATGCTATGTCAAGAAAATCTACCTATTCAATAATGTAAGGAATCTCGAGTTAGTCTTCTAAAAAAATATGATGGTACGCGTTCAAAGGTTAAAGGATTTATTAACCAAATTCAATTGATAATAGTTCTACAACCTAATACTTATTTGACAAAAGAATCTCAGGTTGGATTGGTTGGCACCTTGCTTATGGAGTAAGCATTATTATAGTTTGCTCCCTTATTTGAAAAGAAATTATCAATTTTTAATTACTTTGAAGTTTTCATGGAAGTATTTATAAAAGCATTCAAAGAATATGATAAGGTTTGTTGAATAACAGCTAAGATCCAAGCATTGCATCAAGAGGTGCGCTTTACATCAATCTATGTATTCAATTTTATGCAATTAGCATACGATATCAATTAGGTCAAAGAAGCCTTAATGAGTCAATTCTATTAGGAATTAAGAAATGATATGAAAGATTTGTTATTGTCACTTTTGGATCTACAATCGCTCAATAAAGCCATTAGTCAAGCTGTAAAATATGATAATCAATTATTCAAATATTGTCAAGATCAATATTTATGAGCTTCAACAAGACAATATGTAATTCAATACATTCTTGGTATATTGGCAAGCATTTTCAATTCATATTCAAAAGTAGAAGATATAGAATATGATGCAGTATGTTTTAAACCTTTTAACCTACAAAAAAAAAGCATTGGATGGAAGAAGGTCTATATTTATATTGTGGCAAAGAAGGCCATAAGGTTGGAAATTGTATGAAGAAATAAAATTGATATATCACCAAAATTAGAAATACAATCATTTAGAAAAATAAAAATATTCAGCTATAATAGAGACCATACGGCTGGATAATTCAATATTTCAAAATTATTCAAATTCTTCTCTTTTTTCTCAATTTTCTCATTATTTTATAATTCTTTTATATTTTGGCCTTCAAAAGCTTTAGACACTTGCTTTATTGGATTTGGGAGCATCCACTTGTTTTATACATGAGGCATTTGCTAAATTTCATAAAATTCTTCTAATACAAAAATCTAAAACTATTCATGTAGAAGTGATAGATAGACAATTTTTATCCTTTGGTAGTATCATCTATGAAACTATGCCTATAAAAATATCATTTGAAGATCATAATAGTCAAATTATATTTAATATTATTAGGATTCTTTTAAATTTTTTTATTTTCAAACTTTCTTGATTGAAAAAATATAATCTATTTTAGAAATTATAAAGAATAATATTTCTAATAAAAATCTTTACAGAAAAACTTTGTAAAAAGTCACGAGTTGGTAAGCCTTGATTTGTTAGAATCACCTTTTAGCCTAATTTATAATCTTTTTTAAAACAAGTTTTTGATGTTGAAGGATTATATTAATGAAAATCTTACAAAGAACTTCAACATCAAAAACTTGTTGTAAAAAAAGTTTGAATACATCTACTAAAAACTTTGAATGTGTGAAGTAGATGCATCTATACTCTTTGTGATGAAGAAGGATGGTTCCTTGTATATGTGCATTGATTATTGAGGATTAAATAAGATAACAATTAAGAATTGTTATGTACTACCATTAATTTCAGGACTTCTAAAACTCAGCCAAACCAAGATCTATACTAAAATAGATCTTTGTAGAGCATACAACATGGTACAAATCAAAGAGAGACACAAATAGAAGACCACATTTCAAACAAGGTATGGACATTTCAAATATTATGTCATGCCTTTTGGACTAACAAATGCACGTGCTATCTTTCATTTGTATAATATTTTTTTAGATTTGCTAACTTCTATCAAATCTTCATCAAAAATTATTCTCAAATTGCCACCTCTCTTAGTTCATAGACATGCAAAGACAAGTTAGAATAGGAGCTTCAAGCAGAGAAGGTATTCCAAGATTTCAAGATGGCATTTATCATAGCTCCAATCTTGGTACATATAGATTTTATAAAAAGCATTTTATATAGAAACCAATGTTTTGGATTTTATACTAACGGCCATACTTTCACAAACAGGTATAGACAATAAACTCCATCCTATTGCATTATATTTTCAAAAAAAATTTGCTATCAAAATTAATTATAAAATCCACAATAAAAAGCTTCTTGTTATTATAGATTTTTTTTAAGAATGACATCATTTTCTTAAAAGAGAAATACATCCTATGACTATACACACAGATCACAAGAACTTGGAATATTTTATGTCAGCTCGGATTCTTAATCACCGCCAAGATTGATGGTGTCGTATGTCATAAAGTCTTATTTAAGAATGCTTTGGACACTTGACTGTAGAAGATAAAAGGAAATAACAATAATTAGTTCTAATATCTCTAATCAAATTCTAAATAAATCTTAATGAAATCTTAATTAAATCCTAACTAAATCCTAATCAATCTTAATCAAAGCCTAACTAATCTTAGTCAACCTTGATCAAACCTTAACTAAATCTTAGTCAATCCTAGTCAAATCCTAATTAAATCCTAACTAAATTCTAAATAAATCTTAAATAATCCTAATCAAGCTTAGTCAAATTCTAACTAAATCCTAGTCAATCTTGGTTAAATCCTAACTAGTTCTTAATCAACCCTGATCAAATCTTAACTAAGTCTTACTCAATCCTCGTCAAATTTTAATTAAATCTTAATCAAATCCTAAATAATTCTAATCATTCTAATTAAATCCTAGTCAATCCTAATCAAATCCTAACTAAATCTTAATCAATCTTGGTCAAACTTTAATTAAATCCTAATCAATCTTGGTCAAATCTTAATTAAATCCTAGTCAATCTTCATCAAATCCTAATTAAATCCTAGTCAATCTTGATCAAATCCTAATTAAATTCTAATCAAATCCTAAACAAATCTTAAATAATTCTAATTAATATTAGTCAAATCCTAATCAAATCCTAAAATAAATCCTAAACTAAAACCTAACCAAATCCTAGCTGAATCCTAAACTAAATTCTAATCAAATCCTAGCCAAATCCTAAATTAAATCCTAATCAAACCCTAACAAACTTATTTCAATCTTATGGCACTTTAGAATCTCAATATCTAGTGACTAAACTATTGATCTTGCTTAAAAATTTACACACCTCTTTAAAACTAAGTTGGCAGCAAGTACATGAAATTTGAAGAAGATCAAACTTACCAACAAGAAATTCAATCCAAAAATTCAATCAAGTATTGGTTGGCCTCCTTCTCCAACCTTAATGTTGATTGTTCAATATCAATATCTCCTTTTTATATCATTTAATTGCTTCCAAACTTCACATGCATATAGGAAATTAAGTCTCCTACACACATACATAAATTTCATTCTAATCCAATTAGTAGATTGCTAGAAATCTTAGAAAACCTACATAATCCTTAATTCCCAATTTTTGAGATCCCAACCTACATAAACTTCAATAATCTTTAATTTAACTATGAGATCAATCTCAAATTCATAGCACTTTTAAAAAATATATATATGCATAAATCTACAAATTATCACTTATAGATCTATCATAAAACTTACAAAATGCTCAAAAATATAAATTCCAATATATTTCACAAAAATCAGAGTTATCTGAATCAACCTTGACTTTGTATGGCCCTTACAAAGTTCTTACAAACTCAAAGCACTCCAAATCAATGTTCAAACAAAAACCCTCAAGTTTGTTCTTTAATCCCACTCTCCAATTTGCCAAAGAACTCACTACCCGCTGTAGGCATGTGATTTTATATCTCAAGGCTTGATTTCAATCCAGGCTCATAACTGGTCCTCTCTGGGTATCAATTCTCAGATTTTTGAGATAAAATTTTTTCAAATCTATTCTTAATTGCTCTCTAATGATTCCTATATTATTTATTTTTCTAAAATATTTTATTTTGCCTTATTTATAGCCATACAAATTAAATAGAAGTCTCTCCAATCAAAAGGCAGCATTAGCCTTTTAACATTTTTTTACTTTCATTTCTATTATCTATAATTTTAAGATAAATTTGCTAAAATACTTCCATTAAAGCTCTTATATATATTTGATCATTCCTTCTCTCTTTCAATTAATGGCTGTATCACTACACAATAATAGAATATGTCATTATTTTGATTTAATTTTGTTATTACTTATTGACCTGGAAAGTAATAAGGATTATTTGATGCTTTATTGAGGAGATAATATCTTGTATTTAGGACAGGAAAAATAGTGTTTGCTCTATAATATGCAGCTTTATTGAAATCAGAGCAATTTTGTCTTTGTACCACTATTACATCAAAATCTATTGATTTTAGTTTCCTCAATGAGATACGTGCTACAACCACTAATGATGCTTTGGCTCTTGATATCAAGCATTGTCATATTGTAACACATTTATGTCGTGAAAAATATAAATAAGAATAATTTTTATTTAATATTCAATTATCTTAGTTCAATAGAAACTCAAGATATTTAAGAAAGGTTTTATGAAAGCCTCTTAAATTATTTTTTTGTCTTAATAGCTAATAGATAAAAATTCGTTATTAATTTTTCTTCTAGGTTGTAGAAACTCTTTTACTGCTTTTAAAAAACCATAAATTGATAATAATAGGATAAATAAGATAAATAATTAGCATTCATTGACACAAAGATTAAGTTGAAGATAGGATCAAGTTTAAAAATCTTTAGGATAGGTTGGATTGATACTTAGGGGTCAATTGTGTATGAGACAAGATTGAAATCAGACCTCTATCTACAAAAATGGCCACCAAAGGCAAGATATCAAATCAATTAGAGATCAAAAATTAGAATTGAAGAGCTAGTTTTAAGCTTCTTTTAAAATCAAAAGACTAATTTTTGTAGAGTTTGAGAGAAGTAAGAAATTGTTATCAAAAATAGGGATTTATATTAGGAATTGGATTTTTTTTATGCAATAAAGTTAGGACTAGCACTCTTAGCTATTTTGTGCAATTGGTATAAAATCTACAGTTAAAGATTTGATAATATATAGGAGATTAAATGTGCTAAGATTGTATAAAAATTTGTGACAATATAATTGTAAAATTGGGATTTATTTGATCTTTAGTAAAAGGAGGTACCGAAAGTTGGCAATTTAGGGTTGTTTAGGATTTCTACGATATCTAGAGATCTATTAGTCAAACCAAGGTGAAATTTGGTATAGTACTAGAAGACTTGAAAATCAAGCCATACATCAATTTTGAGCTAAATTTAATATTTGGAGAAAGAGAAATTGCTGCTAGAACATCTGCATCAACTTTCAAGTCGGTGGCTAATTGACATCAATGCGGTTTTTCAATGATTTTCCACAATCTGTATGTTGGATTGAACTGAAACTTTCTAAGCATATAGAAGACTTATATTGGCATTTTTTTTTTAAAAAATCTTATCAAATTAATGGTCAGATTAGGAGTTATAACTTACTAAAATTTATTGATTAATGTTAGGATTTACAAAGAAAAACCTTAGTTGCTTAATTGTAGAAGTAATAAAGCAATTGGAATTTATAGATGGTTGAAGTTATTAAGAAGAATATTTTTAAGTACTTTGTATTGACTTAAGTATTCTTATATTGAAATTAAAATCATATTCTTCTTACATGGATGAAACCTACTAAGATTCTTGCATATTTGTAAATCACAACTTCACCCTCCGCAGCCAAGTGCCTAATGTATTTCCAAATAAAACAACATGTAATACGATAGCATTGCCTCAATAAACATATTGACAAGTTTAAGCTTGACAAAGATCTTTTATACTTAGAAGAACATTTGTATCCCAAAAGGACCTACACGACTGCATGTTCTTCAATTCCACCATGACTTCCTAGTTGTGGGTCACTTTGGATTTAACAAGACCTTAAAATTTGTTTCTTGAGATTTTTAGTGGCCTCAAATGTGGAAGATTGTGAACAATTTTGTGCTCTCTTGTGGCATTTGTTCAAAATTAAAGAATTCTTGATATTGCTCTTATAGATTCTTACAGCCTTTTCTTGTTCTATGACCATTATGGTCTTCTATCTTAATGGATTTTATTACAAATCTACTGCCATCCAATTCATTAGAGAATATTATTATAGTAGTTGATTGACTCACAAAGATGGTTTATTTCATTTCTTATAAATAAATTGCATCTAGTGAAGAAATAGCAAGGCTCTTTTTTAACAATATATATATATATATATATATATATATATATATATATATATATATATATATCAATATTATGGCCTATTGAATGATATTGTATCCAATTGAGGATCCTAGTTCATATCTAAATTTTAGAGATGTCTTTTTGAAATATTGAAGGTCGGCATTAAACTTTCTTTAGCTTTTCATCTTCAAATTGATGGCCAAATAGAATAAGTTAATCAAGTTTTGGAGTAATATTTACGATGCAGCATCAACTATCAATAAGACGATTAGATCTTGTATCTACCATTAGTAGAGTTTGCATATAATAATACCATTCATGCCTCAATTCAACAAATATCATTTTATTTCAACTATGGATATTACTTGAAGCTTGATTTATAGAGTATACCAAAGAAAAACAATCCAGCATTTGAAGGATTTGCAAAGTATCTATCCTAACACCAAACAACCTTGAAGCTTCAATTGCGAGCAATTGAAGATGTTTATAAAGCATCTGCAAACAAATTCAAGAATCAATCACTTTTTTTTCATATTAGAGATAAAATATGGCTAATTTGACAAAACATTAGGACCAAACGGCCATGCAATAAATTAAATTGTTAGAAGTTAGAACCATTTTCTATTCAAAAGCAAATTAATCTAATAGCATATTATTTAGAATTACCATCTTCTATGCAAGTACATTGAATTTTTTATGTCTCTCTTTTAGAGCCTTATAGATAATTGCGTATTTTGAGAAGAGTAAAACAATTGTCACATAGTATTAAAACCAAAAGTCATGAAAAGAATACGAGATTGAAAAGGTGCTAGATTCATGATGAAGGTAGAAAAAATTAAAATATTTTATTGATTGGCATAGCTATGATATCAATAAGTACACATGGAAATTGGCCAAAAATCTTGCTAATATGCCTTAAAAGATATAAGAATTTTATCAATTCTATTTCTACAAATCCAAATACATTTGATAATAACTTCTTGGTGAAAATTGGATCTAAAGAATATTCATAAGAGGAGGTGAGTTAAACTAAAATCTTTATTAATATATAGTCATTTGTTCCAAGATAGAATAGAATGATAGAAGTAAGTCAATCACCATATCCAACCTTCAAGTATTGAAAGATTTAACAGAATAAAATTCAGAAGATTTACTTGCTACACAAATTTCAAACAAACTAGTGCAATTTTTACAGCTAGTAATTAAGCTAAGTGAAGATGATACATTTTGATATTAAATATAATGATAATTGGAGCTATTGAGAGCAACACCCAACTATATAAGTCTCAATTCCAGTACTCGAGTTTTAGTGATATTGCTTAGGTTTAGAAAGATGAATCCTTCTAAGCCTGAGATCTTCTTTGGAAGTTGTTTTAAAGGCTGCAATGAAGATCAAATCCTTAGATGGGATGTTTCAACAATGAAGGTATTAGCTCAAGGCCATAGGTGATTTTTTTGAAGATTAATAGAATCTATTGCCTAAAAATAGATAATAAAATATATAGCTTTATTAATATAATATATTCTCAATTTTTAAGTATGTGAAAAGATTTTCAAAGATATGAGCTGTTCTTAAAACTTGTCTTTAGAAAAGCAAGTGATATTACAAATATATACTTTAAAGGTTCACAAAACCTTCTTAAATATTCTAGAGGTTCTTGAGTTAGCAAAAGTTCATTGAGAAGCTTCCTAGTTGGTGAAAGTAGCTTGAGAAGCTTTGTAGTTAGTGGAAGGAGCTTGAGAAGCTTCTAAGTTCATAGAAGGAACTCAAGACGCTTTCCAATTGGTAGAAGCTACTCAAAAAGCTTCTTAGTTTGATAGAAGCCACATAAGAAGCATCCTAGACAAAGGTATATATGGAAGTCAAGGCTAAAAAATTCTTCAATCTTGACAATGCATCTCTTGGAATTCTAGCTCACATTTCTTAGTGTTGTTTGTATATTCATTTGGTTAATTCAAATTCTTCTTGATTTCTTCTTGAAACCTTATTCTAGTTTAAGTTTCTTGCTCCATATTTTTGTATCTTTGATAAATATTTGGATCTATTTGTCTAAGTTGATGAAGAGGCTTACACAATTGGAATTGATTTTTTCTATATAATATTATAAAAATTATAGATAGAATTAGAATATATGATTCACTTGTTTATAATATATATATTATAATCTAAAGGTATGAATCTCTAATTCATGGTATTTAAGCTCTATACTTGGATTTTGATTTTTAATGAAGTAAGATATTTGTTCACTTATAGCTTTTATAGTGTTTAATATCTCATTTTTTAATACATTATTTTCTTGTCTTATCTCACTTTTAAATTCCTCCAATTTAATATCATTGAAGGATCTATGTAATGATTGGTCATGTGGACCTTATACTATTAAGGGTATTGAATTATTTATGAGCAATAGAAAGGTAGAAGGTTGAGAGTAGCTTAAAGTTGAATATTGATGGAATTCTATAGGTCAATGTTACAAAGGTATGAAAGTTGGTATTCGTTCTTCTATCCTTTTAAGCATACAATCATTTTCCTTATCAATAATTTTTACCTCCAAAGTTACTTGAATAGCTCTTTTAAATCCTTAGGTCTCTTATTTAATATATCCCAAATTATAGAAGGCATGGCAAAACCTTAAATAAAGTAGTGCCTTATAGTATCTTCATTTAAAAGATTACCAACATATTGAGTACATACTATACAAAATTGCTTGACATAAGAGATGATATCTTCAAAGAGACCTTGTCTAATATTTGTTAAAGCTGAAAAAACTTATTATTGGCCAATTTTAATTCTAAATTGACAAAAAAAGGCTGCTAAGAGTTGTTCCCATATAGTAAAATATCCTTCTATATGATATCTATATTATGCATATGTGAAATTTGTTAAAATAATTAGAAATCATATCAAATAGTATCTATGATTGATTACTAAATTAGTACTTGATACTTCTACAAACCATTCTACGTGAGTTGTCGAATCTTCATTGATAGATCCACTAAATTTTAAAAGATTAGGTGGAATTATTGCTCCTTGTAATTCCAAAGGTATAACAATAGGTAGCCTCTATGCAACATCATATGATCAATTAGGATGTCTGTAAAAAAATATTGATTACTTCTATTTATTATATTAGCACTTGGAGTTGAAAAGGATGAAGGTTTTACTTGAGGCTCTGAAGGATGGCCTCTACTATGTTCTATTTGAATAGAAGCCTATGACATCTTATTACAAAGTTCTTCTAAGACATTGGTTTCTACAACTATAGGTTCTATGTCTTCTTCATTTTATAAAATATGTCTAGATCACAAAATACGGTTGATAAAAGATAAGCTATCTTAGACTTAAGTTTAAGTAGCATAGAACTAAATGTATCATTTCTAAGTTATTCACTTAAGGTGGGAGAAGACCTAATAGATAATTTAGACAATCAAAACAAATCCAAGAACTTGTAATATATTTAATTTATTTTTGTGAAATAACATAAAATCTTCTTTCTTCTTATTTATTTGTAAGGCACATGGTTTAATTATATACTAAGATAAGATCTTATGCCGATCTCAAAATAGTAGTATCATCCAATAACTAAGCCTTTTCCACAAGTGATATATATGTTCTAATTAAATATTAAGTTAAGATCTTGTATGATCTTAAAATGGCAAAATCATCCATTAATTGGAACTTATTTCACAATTAGAGATTGAAAAACAAGGCCAAGAATAGTACAAGTAATTTAAAAATTTTAATATGTAGATACCACAAAAATCACATGGACCAAATAAAAAATAATCTATAGGGCAATTTGCAACAATTAACTATGCCTCATAGAGGTCATTGCTTCCAACAAGTATAGCTTCAATATTAAAAAAAATTCATTTTGGCTATCAACCCAATTACACTTTTCCATAAAATATCTAAAAATTGAAACAGCTAAACTAGGTTTTTTTTAACAAAAGAGATAAATTGAAAAAAAATCGATGTATATAATTGAATATTTTAATATTTAATTATACTATAAAGTGATAGAATGGTTAAAATATTATCTTTAGGATAGCAAGTCTTGCCATCCTCTTTCCTAAATATATCTAAAATTTCAAATAAAAAGAAAAGCTAAGATTTGAAACTCACCAAGTTTCTTCTAGCAGTGCTTTTTTTTTTTTAATTTTTTTTTTCCTAATATTTTAAATAAATTACAGAGGTTAAGCTTAAAATCCATCCAATTTTATCAAACCATTGTCATATTATATATTGTCTTATTTAAAAATACATCAAATACTTAATTGTCAAAGGTGAAGTTGTAGTTTATAAGTATGCAAGAAATCCTAATAGGTTTCATTCATGTAAGAAAAATGCAATTCAAATCTTAATTCAAAAGTATTTAAATCTAATACAAAGTGCTCAAAAATACTCTTCTTAATAACCTCAACCATACACAAACTCCAAATACCTTATTACTTTAACAATTAATCAACTTTGATTTTTCTTTATAAGCCCTAATCCTAAATAGTGAGTTTCACTGAGCTGTAACTCTTAATTTGACCATCCACTTGATGCAAAATTTTGTATATAAATGCTACTATAGGTCTTCTACATGTTCAAAAAATTTTAGCTCAATCCAATTTACAAATTGTGAAGAAAATATCTACAAAATACATTGATATCACTTGGCTACCAACTTGTAGTTGATGTAGATGTTCCAGTAGCAATTTCTCCTTCTCCAATTATCAACTTCAGTTCTAAATTGGTATATAGCTTGATATCTAAGTTTTCTAATACCATTCCAAATTTTACCATATTTTGACTAATAGATCTTTAGATATTGCAAAAATCCTAAACAACTCCAAATTGCCAACTTCTGGTACTTCCTTGCACTAATGATCAAATATTTTTCAATTGTATGATTAGATTATTACAAAATTTCACATACTTATAGCACATATAATCAAACATATACTACCAATTTTTTAACTATGGATATTATACCAATTGCACAAATTAGCTAAGAGTGCTAGTCCTAATTTTATTGCATAAAATCTAAATCACCAATACAAATCTTAACTTTGAACAATAATTGCAAAGTCATTTCAAAACCTATAAAAATAAGTCTTATATTTTTAATATGAATATAAAATTAGCTCTTGAATTCTAGTTGCCAATCTTTAGATGACCCCATACTTTGTCTTTAGTGGCCATTTAAATGGCTAGAGGTCTAATTTCAACCCTATCCCACAAATGGTCGATCCCTAAGTATCAATTCAATCTATTCTAGGGATTTTTAAGCCTGACCCTATCTTCAACTTAATTCTAATATCAATCATACTAATTATTTATTTCTTTTATCTTAATTTTATCAATTTATGGCTTTTTAAAACAATAAAAGAGTTTCTACAACCTAGAAGGAAAAATTAATAATTAATTCTTATCTATCAGCTATTAAGACAACAAAATAATCTAAGAGGCTTTTACAAAATATTTCTTAAGTATCTTAAATTTCTATTAAATCAAGATGATTAAATATTAATTAGAAAATTATTTTTATTTATATTTTTACCACATAAACATATTACAATATGACAGCATATTCTTTTATTATTTTTGTCTAAAATTTCAAATAAATTAAAAAGCTAAGGTTTGGAACTTATCAAGATTAGTCTTTATGTTTGAAGTTGTACTTGAATTCTACTATTTATTCTTTTGAAGTGACAACCAACATAAAGAGAACCACTAAATAATACTAATACTAACACTAAATTAATCAAATATTATTTAAAGTTAGGAGTAATAATATTGCATAAAAAATCACATAATAAATAATTAAAAAATATATTAGATTTATCTCAATATATAAAACTTATCATGTATGTTAAAAAGAAATAATTTTCATGAATAAAAATAAATATATATTTTTTTTTAAAAAAAAATAAAAATAAAAAGATAAATATAAATCAATTATCAAAAATCTTTATCTTCTTAGTATTATAGACCTTATTATAATTTATAGATAATAATAAATTTAACTACTTGGCTCTCTTTATTATCTTTTCAACCAATATTCTTAATTCTTTAATAATACCATGCTCCAATTTCAATCCATCTTAACCAATCCTATACAAGATGTTGGCCAATCTTTATACTTCAAGGGCCATACTATCTCCTCTTTCTTCTTCCAAATATCCAACCAATGCCTTTAGCTACTAACTTAGATCTTCCTACTCCTAAGCTAGAGCAACCTTTCCAAGAAGCTATTTTGGCTATCAAACATAGACCAGCTACATCTTTGATATAACCAAAGGCCTCATTCTTGTCCAAAATATTCAAAAGCCAAAGCCATTAAGTCTCATATCATTAAGCCTTTCTACGTCCTTTGAAACCATTATTTGATGGATGTTCCATTTTTTTTGCAAGTACAGCTATTTTTTTTAAACCATTCTTGATTTCTGAGTATCTTGGAACTATTGCTTCCTAAGTTGAAAATACTCTAAGCTCAATTTACAGCCTTGTCCACTACCACATGAGATTTTTTATCTTTAAAAAAAAAAATTGTATTATTTGCATCCAATGGTAATAAGTCTAAAAACAAACAATTATTAGTAGTGATCATTAATACCAAATAATAAACTTAATAATCAACTAATAATAATATAATAATATATTAAAATCTTAAAAGCCAAAATTAAAAATCAATATCATTAGCACTTTCAAAATTAAACTGTTCATAATAAGGTCCACATCCAATATGAATTAGCTATGGCTGACTTAGCTTGGTTTAAGACTTGTGAAAGCAACTTCAAAAATGTGATTTGAATATTTTTTAATCATTACAAAGAATGTGGATACAAATTCTTTTTGTATTTAACTGTGACTTAGTTTTAGATTGTGTAATTACTTGATTCCATTTATTTCACTTGTTTTATATTTTTTCTTCTTTTTTTCTTATTATTTACTTCGTTTATTTTATACCACCAATCATAAGCAATTCTTAATTGAAGCCATCTTGTAATTTGGATTAAAGAGTAAAATTTACTCTCATACTTTGAGGCAATGCAAATCAATATTAAATGATAGATTTTAATTAAAATCTTAGCTATAATTTTCACTTTTTAAAGGACTTGATATTTGAATATCACCATGATTAAAGATGAGGTCACAAACTTGTTGAAATCAATTTAGTTTTTTATGAAAATTATTCTACAAAAGAAAATTAATACTAAAAATATTTATTATACTTAGGTGAGTAGAAATAAATAGATTTTAATCAAAAAGATAGTATCTTCTTTCAAAAAAAAATAAAAATAATTTTTATAATATAAATTAAATTTATAAGTATATTATAGGATTATAATATATTTTCCAAAAATTGTTTTACTTTTAGGAAGCTAATATGGAAGTGTCTTATAACTTGGACGTATGTCTTACAAGTTTTGTAGTATTTAAAAAACTTTCACATAACCTTTTTATTAGCTAATATATATTCAACAAAATTAAGACCGTCTTCAATGTTATTCATGCCTTTTTTATATTCTAATACTAATTAAAGACTCTTTAATTTTTTTATACTTTGTAATAGTTTTTCTATAATCTTTTTTTTGTACTTGGCAATAGTAAATTTAAAGTAAATTTTTTTTCATTTGCTTTTTTAACTTCTTAGTTGTACATAAGAAAATTATCTATTCCAAAGTTTATTTAAATCATGTCCTTGAAGTTTCTTATATAAGAAAGAAGCTATAGATTTTGTCATAATTCAAGAGTTCATTTACATGTTAAAAAAGCAAAGTTGTATACTATAATATTAACAATTCTTAAAACAGTTCATATCCAAATTATGTAATTATAATAAAAGATCAAATTAAAGAAGTGATCATTTTTACTATTGATTTATATAATTTTGTATGATCAAAAATAAATAAAGAATCATAATTAAATAAGATAAAGAATATATATATATATATATATATATATATATAAAGATTATATATACATATAGAAAAGATTATATATATATATATATAAGCTTTAAAATATTTTTTTAGAATTAATCAACATATAATTGCTTTGATTTTAAAAAATATACCAATCTATTTATAATTCACTTTTTTTTTATTTTATGCATATTTTTAAATTCTTTTTAAAATAAATGATCTTGGATCTTCAATTGTGTAAGATTACAAATACATAATATAACATACTTTTTTATGTTAATAATTTGAATTTTTACAGAGTTTAGTTTGGAGGTCATGTATTTTATCTAACTATTATCCAAACATTAATGTATTATAATTAATTATTAAAGATTGAAATTATCGTATCAAAGGTGTTGTAGACAATCCCAAGGTTAAAACATTACCAAAAACAATACAACAAAAAAAAAATTTAAGTTACAGTTAGTAATAATAACAAATTTTTTCACACATTTCTTCTTTCAAAATACAACTTTGAAATTATTCCCTACATTTACTTTGAGGTACTCTATTACACTTGTTTGAAGATACAAAAAGAAGCTTGTTTGAAATAAAACTAGCAGACACATCTATTGTTTTCATTACTACTTCATCCTCTGGATACAAAGTTTAAATTCTCTAGTTATACAACACTCATCCATGTCATCACTTATACATAAAGTGGATAGAATGCAAAGAAATGACATACATTTAATGACCCATGTTGGCAAACATGCTGTCCAGTCGATTCGTAAACCCGTTTGGGTTATTAAAAAAACAAAAACAAAAAATAAATAAACTAGTTAACAAACAAACAAAATGGAGACAAGGAAGCGTAGTGGTGTCATAAACGATATCAACATTTCAATAGATGAAATCAGTTTACTAAATCATCAGTGGTCTTTCTACCACGCAATAAAACTAAGGACGCATGCAAGCATTGTCCACCAATGAGGGTTTCTTATCACGCCGACACATTTGTACAGAAAATGAGTCGGTGATGCATCATCCTGCATCGAAAAAGACGTCCTGCTGTTGTGTCGGTACCGAATCAAACGACACGGCTTCCAAGTGTTGAGCTGCCAGAGCACTGGTGACTGTCACCACAAGCTTGGGAGATCATACTTGTCCTAAAGCTCAAGGTTAGTGTAATTGAGCTGAAAAGGAATGTACTTGATCAGTAGAACTTGAAGGTCAAGGTTAACTCGAAAGCCACTGGGCTTGTAGTCATCACTCACTGTGGTGACGATTAATGCGTTGTAAGAGATGACGAAAACAATGCCGATCTTGTTGCGACGTCTTCTCTTGAATTCGTTCAAGCTCTCGAACGATGTCATCGAACTGGGGCCGCTTTTCGGGAAATTCTGACCAGCATTTGGTGATCAGCTCCCTCATACCATCAGGGTAATGAATCTTGGCATCGAAGTCGGGGCGTAGATTTTCTCTCGCAACCTTGGAAGCGGCATCATGTGCTTCATAGACAGAAAAGGGTGAAGCGCCTTCGAACATTTCATACAGTATCATGGCAAAGGAGAACACATCCACCTTTGTGTTGTAATTTTGGCGCAGAAAGACCTCGGGAGCCATGTACCGGTAGCTGCCAGTTTCCCCTGTTAGCTTGTACACTTCATGTATGTTTGCCACTTTGATGAGCTTACTCAATCCGAAGTCTCCAACCTTCAGTTCGTTGGCTTCGTCAATTATGAGATTCCGAGGCTTGAGGTCGCGATGGATGATTACGTTAGGGCCGCCGTGAAGATAAGCCATCCCGCGAGCCATGTCGAGCGCAAGTGCGACAGCCAATTCTGCAGGCACGGGACCCTTCTGAATCAATCCGTGGAGATCCCCTCCTGGCAAGTATTCAGTAACGAGCATGAGCGGGGGCTTGTTGATCACGGCGGCCAGGAACTGCACTATGTTTGGATGGCGCAACTTCACCAACAACTCCACCTCGTTGAGAAAGTCCTTCACTACTTCCCGGTCCTTGGATTCACCCACACATCACCGCAAAACATTCAACAACATTCTAATCCTGCGTACACCTTACATATAAGTACCGAAGCCCACTGCTCACATTACAAAAAAAACTCCACGATATGACATAGAATCTCATCTACCATTTCTCGATGCTATTACTTAGGGTTTTTTTTTTTTTTTTTTTTTTTTTTCGGGTGCACAACACTCAGGTACCTTTGACAACGAAGGTCGAATGGTCTTCACAGCGACTGTGGTGCCACGCCAATTAGCCTGCCGGATCTCCCCAAACGATCCTTTGCCGATGAGCACGCTGTCATCCAAGTTGATTTCACTGGGGTCGACGATCAACCAGTCCCAGCTTTGAGGGGGATAATTCAGGTTGCCGTCTTCATCCCCCTTACGACCAGGATCGGCCACCGGTTGAGCACCGTAACGTCTCAGCAACTTCACCATGGGTTTGAATCCCGACTTCTGCGCGTAAGCCAAAGGAGTATTGTTCCGCCTGTCGACAGGATCGACCCAAGCGCCCGCGCTGAGAAGCAGCACAGCAGCCGCGAGGCTCTTGGAGGAGGCCGCCACGTGAAGGGGCGTGCGCTTGTCGTAGTCCGCAGCATTGACCAACGCAGCACTATCTCCCTCGTCCAACAACTTCTTCAATGCATCCGCGTCGTCGTTGCGCACAGCCCAATGCACTTGCGCCAACGCTCTCTCATTCTCGTCTCCCATCTCTCGTCCCCTCAAAAAAACTCCACCAACCTACCCAACACTCTCAAACCCCCACCCCAAGGCGCAATTCTCCACCTCCAATGCAATCTCAACCCTAATCAAACGACACATGGAGCGATGCCGCGGAAGCAGTCGGTGCCGGAAGCATGCACATGGTCCAGCTTTCAGGGATACAGAAACACCCACCCTAGCAAAGCTAATCCAAGCAAAAGCAAAGCTAATTGTAGCAAAATCAAAGCGAAGTGAAGGCGATGGGGCCCAGTGTCAGGGCACACAACCACCCACTTGCCACCTCCATTAATGGCTCTTGTGTCGGTAGACCTCAACTGGTGCAGCACAAAAAACGCCGAGCGAACAGAATGTAAAACTGCAATCATGGACGTCACTGACGACGATTTCCTCCCTCCTCCTCGTCTCCGGCATCGCTCCATGTTCCGCTATGCTGAAGCCCTTCGGTGAAGACCCAATCAGTAGTTGCAATTGATGTCGATAATTCTCTAGGGGATCAACCGTATCCTCCATTGACACTTCTTCATTCTCTACTTCCTCATCAATTTGTCTGACTTTGAAAGCTATAACTTAATTATCAGTTGAAAAACCACCCTTTGTTGATTTTATCTTTTTATGAAACACCACTATATAATGTGAGAGTCAGAATGGTGTTTAGTAAGAAGAAGATGGAACATTATAGAATAAGCTAGAAGACAGTAAGAGACAAGATTTTAGGACATTTTAGGAAAATTAGTCAAGAGTGCATAAATGTAAAAGATGAGGTAGAATGCATTTTTTTTAACATGTCATAAATAGTGTTGTTTTTTAGAATTTGTTTTAAATTTATCTAAAGAAGTGGCTTTTATAAAAATTTAAAAAATCATGTCAATTTTTTCTAAAAATATCTATTAAATATTTAATTTAATTATTTTGAATGTTTGCTAAAAGTGTTAAAATTAAGATATGAGTTGTCATATTTAAAATTATAATAAAAAATAGTTTGGTCTATTTCATGGCTTCTTCTCAGTTTAAGTTGTTTCCATTGGCCAAGGCTTCCATTAAAAAAATATCTTTTTTTACCAAACAAGAGATTTTTATAGGACTTTTAGATAATGACCTTTAAAATTGGACTTTTAAGCATAAAGATTCTCTTCTGAATGTTCTACATGTCAATTGTTTATTCAATAATTATTTCAACACATCCTACCACAAGTCTATATAAGATTTTTCTAGTCTATGCCAAATAATATACAAAATTATTAGACCAATGTTCTTTTTTCTCATTTTCTTTTTTCTTTTTGCTTTTCAACAATTCTAAAGAAAAAAAAAAAAAAAAAAAAAAAAAAAATGGATGTTGAGAGACTAAAAATATTTGCAAGCAAGTGCATTAAAAGTGAAAAGTATACTAAATTCAAAAGCATTGTTTTAAATATAAAATATTTATTAAATTTTCTAATTAAGATAAAATTTTAAAACATTTCTTTAAACACAAAACCAATAGTAACTTCCCCAAAACAAAAAATATATATATATATATATGTAAGAATTATGATTTCAAATGCAACTTGCTTTTAGAACTAGAATGTTTAAGGAAGAATAAGGAAAAGCAAAAGTTAAGAAACCAAAGTAATAAGTGAATACAAAAATGAAAGAAAAACTAAGCAAATTTATCATTCACATTATGTTTATTCTATTCCAACTTTAGAGATATCTTTATCTTAACATGACTAGAAATCCCTATCTAAATTTTTTAATGTTCAAAAAACATCTCTAAAAAAAAGTGCATGCAAACTTCTTATTAGGATACATGAAAACTTGTAGCCTATAAGAAAACTTGTTTACATTCTGTATTTATTTTGCTTTGTATTTACTTCCTTGTGCAATGTCTTCTAAACAGAACTTGTTCTTGTTTACGATCTAGTTTCTTTGCATTGACACATGAATTATTCCACTGCATTTAATTCAATTAATAAACAAATCAAAAACTCAAAATCAAAATCATCAATGAATATATATTTCATATCCTTATTACTAATTGATACACCCATGATAACGAATTACACTGAAACAATTTTTTTAATAAAATGTTAGGTCTTCGAATCGTTTGGACTTGAAAATAAATTACATGAGCTTATGCAATCCTTGGATTATAATCATAACTTTAACAATTGCACAAATCATAGTCTGACTTGCCTAATTATACCTATAAGAATTCCATTAACGCCCACTAAAACAGGAACTAGGCTGCTGCAACTGTTGAGCATTCTTAGCTATGTCCTAACACGAACATGCTTGAAATCACGTCTTTAGAACCTGTAGTCACCTAATCGTATAATAGCTGATGGTACAGTGGAACACAAGTGCAGCAAGCTAACCCTGGAAACTCGTGAAGAAATTGGCATAACTCTATAAGCTCAATGAAAAGAGCTTCATCAGTTCCAGAAACTGTCATTCAGGTAGTTCAATAATCCCTCTGCTAAAGCAAGTTCGCGCAATCTGTCCAACGCTCTCTTCTCAGTACACAGTACCGCTGTCGAAGAAACTCCCAGCACTAAGGCTACCTCAGATCTCAACAGTGGAGACTGGCCCCCAAGTCCATAGCGCAGATGAATAACTTCTTGTTGATGAGGCGTAAGTGAAGATAGTACTCGAATGACTTCAGCCTTTTGTTCTCCATCACGTAAAAACGCCCAAGGATTACATGTAAAAGAGTGGTCTGTTAACTGCTGCAAATAGTGATTTCCGCCACGAATGCTACTTTCGGATGAACCAGCTTCTGCAAACCACTGGTCATTATCAGTGAACGCACACATTCCATTGTGCAAGGTATAGAGTATAACGTCTAGTAGACAGAACATTGAGAATAGAATGTTAAGCATATATCAAGAGGTGGTCAGAATGCAAACCTGAAGATTCCAATGACTTCACGAATGGCATAGTCCGAAACGTTTCGCGTATTTTTTTTGCACTCATTTTTGCGACGTCCTTAAGTTCATCAGGTGTGGGTTGTCTCCCATGCTCAATAACGAAGTCATCTTTATGTCCCAACAGTTTTGAAATATTTGCGTAGACTGTCTGGCCTATTCTCAACTCACGACCGAACTTCTCAGATGCAATGCGCATTTGATTCTTCACCCCAAAGAAAGCATAAGAAGAGAATTTTGTGCTTCGTGTGCGATCAAACTTCTCTGAGCTCTTCAAAAGTCCAATATACCCTTGTTGACAAAGCTCATCATGCGATAATCCCCGCCCATGGAATTTTTGTGCCACTGAATGAACAAGCCGAGTGTTTGCTTCGACCATCTTTCTTTGTGATGCTCGTCCTCTCCCCACCCTACACAAAGGTAACCTTTAAAATAAAAGATGTTGTAACAAAAGAAAAAGAAAAATGATTGATCACACTGTAACTTCAAAGGACTGGATTCAAGCACGACACATGAGACTCACGTTCACTTTGAATTACTCTTCCACTAATAGACCCTTCTTCAATGAGTTATCTCATACAGCAAAAACAATTTAGCCTTCTTACATTAATGTCTATTCAATGGTATGAAAACAAATGCGATGGATCAGATGCGAGTGGGAAAAAGCTTATTACAAATGCTGGTCTAGGCTTGGTTCAAGAAGTACCTGGCGTAAAGGCCAAAAACAGAAATGCCAACAGAATCGGCCCATTCCTGCACAGTTGGCATCCGCCCAAGCTGCTCTTCCAATTCCACTTTCTTAGCCTCCAGAGCGAGCAAATCCTGTATAAATTCCCACCAAGAGCTTACTCTCGGCACCAACTACTTGCTCATAGTGTTCAATTACAAAATAAGTGGTCGCTTCCAAGCTAAGACAGAAGAAGCTCTAGTATGTAAAATGACTAAACAAAATAATACCTGCACGTGTGATACGTACTCAGCTTCCTCATGATCTGTTAAAGGTGGTCGACCACCAGCACTTCTTGACCGAGGGTAAAATGATCTTGCTTCAGTACCTGGCTCCGCCTCGCTCACTCCAGAACGCTTTCCAGAAAAAGAAGCACTAGCAATTTCATGATTGATAAGTCGAGACTGTGCTGAAGTAGCATTTTCAGAGAGGAGGTTTTCAACACCGCTGTCTCTCTTGTCAAATTCATCACTAGCACCAAAGTACCAACCCTGGCACTTTTGTGCGTCGTTTAATGTGGACCTCCTTACTGACTGGATATGTAATAAAGCCTGATCAGAACCTCTATCGAAGGCTACAACTTGCCGACAGAGAGGACACCGACGTGAAGTCCATAATTTGCCGCCAAAATCGACAGTTCTTCGAACAGTGAGCTGCAGTGCTGACCTGACCACTCCAGTGAATGGTAGCAAATTAAGACTTCTAGCTAGACATGTCGTTTTAGAAATAAAGAAATCACAGGGAATAACTCTGATTAGAACTCTAAGCTAAGAAGTTACATGAGTCTAAAGGGTACACTCTCTACAGTGATATACACATCCCTTTCAAGAATACTTAAAATCTAACAACATGAAGTTACAGAACCCTGCTACTAGATCTCGACATATAAGCCAAAAAAAGAGATTCAGAAAAAGAAGTTACAAGCATGATGAAGCTGAGACCAACTCTGTCGCGCGCCAAACCTCAGATGACATAGTAATCAGGAACTATCAATGCAATCCTTTCGTTAATTCCCTCTTCTTGACTTAAATGCCACTAGAAGGTGCTCGAATAAAGGAGTCATCCAAACTAGATCACCTCAGGTTCAGAATTGAGCCCATCAATCCTCAACAATTATTTGCGTGGAATCTCTGCACCCAAACAGATCGATCACATACTAAACCGTGATCAATGCCATGTTTAACCACGTGCACCAAACATTCCCAACAAGGCAGACACAAAGAAACGTGGAATCTACGGATGCGTAACGAATGCTTTACACCACAAAATTTATCACATCTCTTCAGCCATCTCAACAACTAAGCATCCTTAAAAGCTCAAGTGTCCAAGGCCAAGCGTAATCATCCGACACATAGTGCTACGAAACATCCCTCCACTAGTAAGCCGCAATACCAGCACCCGCACCAAAGCAAGAGAAATGAGAAACTAGAATCAACGCTACAACGGACTCATAGATAAATACGACATTCATCCAATACAAGCTGCTGTATTCTGCGAACAAGCCGACAGCATCAGCAAAATCGACTGCAACCCCAGGAGATCCTTAATCCTGCGAGAATTATACCATACCTTCTGCTTCACCAACACGCACCACATCCAAAACCCCAGGCAACGCTCAGCTGAAGCTGCACCGAGAACCTACAAGGCGCATTCACATCCATGCCGAAGTAACAACTTCATAAAAGCCTTATAGTACCACCAACTACTCGCACGCCAGCTATGCATAACTCCAACCACTGCGCACGACCCATTCCATCTCCCCAAGAGCTCACAGCATGAAAATCGCCCATCCCACTAACATGGTTGTGGGTGTAACAGATATCTACACAAAACAAAAACGATTGATTATTTGCATACAACTTGCAATGCCAACAAACATGAGCAACCTACATCTCCCACACGACAGAGAATCAAGATTTCTCCATTATTATGCACATACAAATCGTTTCATCATAAAGGCAGGCCCGTTTTTCTTCACTCCGTTCTCATGCACCTCTGATTTCCTTCAACCAACTAAACACCCACATAAAAACGCCACCATACACAAACGGACCATTTGTCAGACAAAGGTCCAAAACCAATACCAAAGAACACGCATTCAATTCCCTCGAACTGCATGACGCCTTCACACACACCCTCGAACTGCATGACTCCTTCACACACACCCTCTCTCCTCGTCTCACGCAACCCATTACTCTCTGAGCCCACTCCGTGTAGCTACTGAAGAATGTCGGCACAGATCACCGACTTCTTATTTGCCCACGTTTCATAGGCCTACCCCAAAATCCACGCCCGTCATTCCCCAGTACGAAACACGGTGAAGTTTACAATCGACGTGTGCGGGTGAAGATGGGAGTACACACATTCCCAACGCAACGCAGCAAGACCTAAATTAACATCTCCAGGTGTTAACGTAACCCAGTAACCACTTAACGCAAAGCCGCTACGTGCGGATTTGCACGGACTCTGAAATCCAACCAACCAACCAACCAACCAACCAACCAACCAACCAAGTCATCATAAAGATCCAGCCTTGCGTCACAAAGAGTCGGTCCCATCCGCAAACAGAACCGATACCCATCTTGTGCATCCCCTGATCATCCATTCCATCACCTCTGCTCCTTTTATGCTTCCTCCTATCCCTTCAGTATACACTCGTGTCTATCATTTTAACTCATACATAACATCTCCATTCGCTCACCAACACATGCTAGTCGATCGTCGTTTCCTACTCCTTTAACACCAGCGTGGATGAACACATGACACATCAAGCTCGCACAAAAATCTCACCGTGATGCTTATACGTGCAGGTCCGACTTAACATTCGTAACTCCCCACTGAACCATATGCTTCTCGAAACCGAGTCACAACCCACGCCGGCCCTGCCTCTCCGCTCCGAATCTTGGTATTTACGAATGCGATTGCTGTCGTCTCCCACCAGCCGTTGGTGCCTTCCACTGAAAAAACCCTCAATCCCAGGCACCAAACTAAAACTCGAACAGACAACTGAAGTCACATTTGCAACATCTCTGGACAAACCACCATCTCGAGCATTCCAAGGCATTCGTACGCGCCTGCAAATCCTCTCCTCTGTGCAACGTTTCGCATATCGAACTTACGTAAACAAGACTATAGGATAGGATCGAGACCATGAAGGAAAGATTTCACGACACTTTCACTCCTGTTACCACTCTCACTCCCAGTCACCGCCACATTCCGATAAGATCCCGCCCACCATGACCGCCAACTTCTAAAACTCTCGCGTCTTCCGCCCCAACCATGCCGAACCGCCCTACAATATCACAATAGTTCCACCCAATTCGTCCGCCAACCCGATTTTTTCGCCCGCACTGCTCTCAACATCCCAATCTCTGGACCTCCCATTCTGTTCCACCTCCCCTTTCCGCCTACGCTTGCAGTGCTCTCTCGATCGAAGGCAGATATCTGGCCCGGTCTCCTGACCAGCTGGTGCTATCACCACACCCCACAGGTGAGTTCCGTCTGCTGTGGTGCAACTTCTGAACGAACCCTGCGTCCACGTGAAGCCAGCACAAGAATCCAACCATGAATGGGGAGGAAGTCGAATGACTGAAATGAAGGACTCATTGGCTCCAACTGGAGTTTAACAGATAGGCATCCAGACTCCATTGAAAAGAAGCTCAGGACCCATAAGCTGAATAGCTCACAAATATTCACAAAACTTCCTTAAACCCAAAATCTCCATATGTCAGAATCCCTCTCTGTAGCAGAAGTCTTAATTTCAATATCCCACCTCCAATCTTTCAATTTCTCCAAGTGTTCCAATCAGTTGAGCAAATGCACGACAACACTTGTAGGTCAGAGCTTCCAATGCGACCTAACACCCAAGACTAGAATCTCAACCGAATCATTGCACCCAATCACGTAAAATGAATGTTAACCTCTGTGTGCGCAGCAATGGCGAAGAACAGACCCCCAGAAGAAAAGAATACAGTGCAGTGGTCACTGATCCCAAGAACAGCAAACCAGTTGTTAGAAAGGTGTCGCACATGCTCATTGTCGAGGCAGCGCCGTCTTGTGCAACTTAGATTCGCCCTTCGCGACCTCTTTGCCCCCCTCGGAGTACCCAGGCTTAACTCCAACTCCTGAAAAAGAATCAGAAGCAGGGGAATAACACATCGAAGCGAACGCCAGCGGAGACAGCGAGGTGCTGCAATGAGAGCGTAGAAACCGAGGAGCAACAACACTCATCTGAAGCAAAGGGCCGGAAGGGCTTGACACATACATCTGCGCCATGACCTTTTCACACCGGTACTGAACTCCTATCCGGTTTTAACCCCAGAAGCTCTGTTCACACCAGTGGTGAATCGCTGATAAGCTCGAACGCAACAAGTTCCGTTCACACCAGTAGTAGACCCCTCGCACGCTTGAACCTACAAGAGGATATTTATGCTTGAGGTCTAGAAGTGCTAAGGCTTAAAGATAGTTCCAAGGTTGAAGGTTTCCAAAAATTGATAGTAATTTTTAAAAACTTTCAAGATGTGTTAAATTTATATGGTGCATGAAAAGAAGTAAATGATGCAATTGAATACAACTTTTATGTTTTAGTTTCAATAATCATTTTGTACAATAATAGATTTATGAGTCAAATTTTTATTTTTTATTTTTATTTTTCTGTGCACTTTTTGCAATAAGGTTATAAGATGTTGAATTAAGCATTTCATGCACAAATTTCAATGGAATTAATTGTACTTTTATATGTACCAAAGTCATCCACAAACATGATATTGTTTTATTTTTTATTTTATTTTATTTTTACATTGCAAGCAAATTGGGTTTGTCAATCTCCATTATATAAGGTTTTGAAAAATTCTCTTGATGACTAATGTATATGTTTTAAACAACAAAGTAAGCAATGTAGTGTAGGTATTACATATGATGTGTAATTGTTTGTAATTTGTTGATTGTTTAATTTTTAGTAATGCATTCTTTAGCCAATAAAATAATTATATTGAATTATTGAGTTTTAGTAGGAATTTGATTTGGTATAATCGAATGACTATCAACTATTCGGATTTCTTTATTTAAATAAAATATTAGATAATATCAATTAAAATATTTATTTTTGAGTTTTTAAGTTTTTGAAGATTTAAAATTTTAATTACAAAAATAATAATATAACTCACCGTGGCATGTTAGGGGTAATTTATATTTAATTACATTGTATTATGACTTTTTGATGTGTTTTTGGATAATTTGTTCTTTACAAAGTATATAATTAAATAACTTTTTGTAGAATGCAAGCAAACTAATCCATTGAATCAATGTGCTTTGAATTGTGTTAATATTGACTATAATACTAATTATCATGCTTGAACACCACAAAATACATTGTTCATTTATTTTCTATTCATCTATTTGTCATAGATAGATAAACATCAAATTTAAACATCTATCATCTTATTTATAAAAACATGTTATTATCAATGAACTATTATTCCTTCTTCAACAATCTGGAATTGGATAATTGTTAATCTTCAATACTTGTAATCACTAGAATGTTAAAGTTTGTTTGAAGTTACACTTGACTTAATTTGAAATTTAAAACACCTATACGTGCCCAAATTGAACAATATTGTACACATTGAACAACTTCAGTAATTTCCACAAACACTATGTTTCCACATTTCAACTTCTATTGCTTTTCAACAATCTAAAAGATATAACACTTCATGCACAAGTTGATTATCAATTTTGATAAATTGATGCATTTATTTACCCCTGCTTCATCCACAAAGCAAAAGATCATACACTATCTCATCCTTGTATCCATGAAATGAAATGACCGCATCATACATTAAGAGAAGGATGAGACATCATGGGATATGAGCCCAGAACGGTAGGAAATCGTAAGGAAGGTTGCAGAATGTGGCCAGCAGCACCGCTTCTCTTGGTCTAAGGATTTGCCAGATCGATAATCCACAAGATCCAGCTTGCTGTTTCTAAGCCAAGCGCCCCATATAGTAAAGTTGATGAAATTCAGAGTATTTGATCAGCTGATTGTACAAGCTCCTCCAAAGAAATGGTGCTCGGAAGCTCCTGTTCGTGAAAGGCTCCAATTCAACTTCAGCTGTGGGAGCGCACTCAAGCTTTCCCAATGCCCACAGTTTTTTGATGGGGTCTACAACTGTTAAGTAAGATGGCAGCTTACTGCTTTCTGGTAATTTCTTCGATTATCTTATGATAATATGTCATGCGCCGAACAAGAGGAATAGCACCCATAATATCTCCACTCTGGAATACCTCCTTTAAAGCGTTCTCACAGTCCGACATTTTCTTCTTGTTCTGCATAAAAACAAAAGCTCTTCATGAATGCGGAGTCGTATCCAGTTGGCAAGCAATTCGTACCAAGAATAAACATGGTTTTTGGTTTGTTACATTAAGTCTTCTTGAATTGTGTGAAAAAAGGCGGAGGTGATTCAATATACCTGCTCTTTTATTTTGGCAAGCTTAACAGGATCAGTTGCTTCTTCCACTTCTTCCCGTAATTCCATAATCTGCAAAATTGAACACGATTTCACGGCATTTTAAGAGTCGGCTACGCAGTTTGGTATAATACTGTGCATATCATTGCAGTGAAGAATACCGGAAGGACATGCAAATAAAGGCCAAGTTACAGTTACATGGCGGCACAAAATGAACCACCTCCTACAATTCCAGAACTCCTAACGAAGATCACCAAAGAAGAGTATCTGTACATCACTCGCATGAAATCTAACAGTGCTCATTTGCGCTCGTTCAAACAACTTGGTAACTACCCCATACACAGGTCCAGATTTACAACTGTTGCTAATTGTCCTACCGTTCAATTCATGTAAAGCGCACAAGTTTCGTAACATTTGATGCTCAATAAGTTCTATACATTAAAAACCTGAAAGGGTAACAGCCCTAATGTCACTGTTAAAATTATGAAGAAACTACTCCTAGGGTAAGGAGAATAACCTCCATGAGCAGAGCAGGATCATGGATTGTGCCTTCCTCATCACTGTCCACACCATTTAGTTTTAGCTGAACATTACAAGAGAATGCTCCGACAGCTTAGAACCTCTCATTGAAATTTGAATATTTCATTTAATAGGACAGTTTCATAGAAGATAACTACGACGCATTAGATTTTCGCATTCATCCACAAAATACTCTGAGTTGACCACACAACTTCTCAAAAAAACTTTTATTAACACCGACATCAAACTCGCAATTTGTAGGACACATACAAAAATATCATCGCACATGGCTTCAGCTATTCATGTCTCTAGTAATGACAACAAACTACACACCTCCCAAAGAGAAAGGATTAAGAACGACTTTAAGAATGTGTCATTTACAAGGTTCTCCATGTAGTTTCTAATGAAGATCAAAACAAAGGTTGGGAAGAAAAGACATCGAAAGAGGAACAAACTATGAACTTCTGCTCAAGACAAACTTACCATGTATCGCGCACGAGACAAGGGATCCAAGAGGACATAATAGGCCTTGATTACTTGCGCTGACTGCTCAGCCGAGTAGCCTTGCTCCCTCTACAATATTTAGGAATTTATTTTATCATTTAACGCAAGGGGATAATATGCATGCAAGGCGTCAATGTGATAAAGCTCTAAGAGCTAAAAAAATTACTCATTCGGGTCTTTTCTAGAAAAACATTTCAAAGAGCATACTACAACACACATCAATGGACTAATCTTAACAATTAACTGGTGCCTTCACATCTTGAATGGGTCGACCACATTCACCAGCTTCTGAAACCATGAATGTGGTCTACTGTAAAAGCATAAAGAGGAAACAGACCTCAGATTTTCCACTTGACAAATCTGGGTGAAGGAATTTCTGAAGCTGCTTGTAATTCTTTTCTAGAATCTTGAAATCCTGTATATAACTTGTATCCCTGCATCAGCCAACATTGTTAGGATCGTACCCTAAACCCCTAATGACACTGGGTCTTTCACGTATTATTTGCGTAATACATGTCAGGCTGTTTCAGAGGATTATGAGGTTAAGTTAATATGCAAATTTCAGACCTTTGTTACCAAAAGTTAAAGAGAGTGGACCATGTATTGAACTTCGCAGAGTAGGAGTTAAACGAAACAATATCGAATAGGGACTTACACAGAGAGGAGCTGGAAAAAGTCCATATTATGATCTAATGGCTGTATCGCCTTGCATGAAGAACAAACAAAAAATGGAGCTGCAGTAGATGTTTCTTCGCACGACCAGCATTTTTTCGCTTCCACGTCCTTCAAAATTGTACTCGAAAACCCTCTCTTCAACTGCATTCCTTGATTTAAACCTCTAGCCCTACCTCTACTAGACGATGTACGATTACAAGTTCTAGTGCCTACGCAAATTAATCGTTGATGAATCCGTTTAGATAGTGATGATACGCCTTTTGATGATGTCGCATCAAAGGCAGTACAGAAAGCAGGGCCAACATCTAAAAGCCCCGCAATGGAAGCACATTCTGGCCGATGAAATTCTTGAGATTTTTGTGAAGGACTCTGACCAATGACACACCCCACGTTCGCTGTGATTGGGTCAGTCAACGAGGAGAGAGATTCTGAAAAGACCCCATAGAATTTTGATGGGGTGAACAGGAAATGGGTGTGCAGAGCACGGCGCAATGAGGAGGATTTTGGCCCTAACCACCCCATCCTTGACTTCTATAGAGAATCTATCTGAAGATTTAGAAAATAGATTACAGAGAAACAGGGATGCATCCACCCCTCCTACGTCATCTCCATAGAACATCGACAAGTGCACACATCATAACGTATTCGACAAGCGCGTCTAATTTGATGGTATAGAAGAAAATCAAAACGTTTTTCGGAAAGAAAAATCCGATACAAGTCGCACATGGGCAGCATCGGAGACCAGAAGAGTAATCCACCACGTGTTACACTTCATGCATGTTGTAATCCATGGATGGAAATTTTTTCCGATTCTGAGCAGCATCTGAGGGGTAACAGAAACCACAAACGACTGCAAAGTCTACCCTACACACTGAGCTTAAAGAATGCCCTCGCCTCGAGAAAGTGGGTAGCTTTGAAAGGCTGAGAGAAGTACAATTGTCATGCCTAGTTCGTTGTTCCTATCCAGACTTGCGAAAAAAGAAAGGAGGGTTTCTATGTTGTGATCGGCGGGGATCTGCCCTGAATGCACAATACAAGTGATGAGATGTTACGAGAACATACGACAGCTGCGTGGGTCTCAGCCGGGTATGTTAAGAACCGCCAGAGCCCAAGCATGGGAGCGGCCAGGATGGCTCGGTCTGATTCTGTGTTATCTATTTTACTGCCTGGACTCGAAGCCAGAGGCCGCGGTTGCTCGCAACCAATCCTGTGAAGAACTATCTTCCCTGCATTTTCAGTACAGGACTTTATTGGTTAACACACCAACAACCCAAGCAATCATCAGTTGCCGCATCATCAGCGTCAGCAGATGTAGTGGCTTGCAGAGAGTAGGGGGGCGATTCGTTCTGAATTGACCTGGTTGAGATTAAGAGTGAGCGAGCGATCGGGAAGCGAGGTGGCGACATGAGTTTGTTCTTGGATTCTGTCTTGATGATGATAAAATTGATTCCGCAGTTCGTATCAGAGAAATTTTCCTTATAGGAACGAATAACGACTGAGTGAGGAGATAGGGCGGCTCTACATTCTGTGCAGGAAATGATGTTTAGAGAATGTTTGAATATTTTTTTCCCGCAGGAGTACTAGGAGAGAATTAATTGAGTGAGCATGGATTAGGGTCTCGTGTTTTGGCATCTATGGCCAACCGTTAATGTCTTTGTTCACGAGTTTCTGGGTGTTTCATCAGCGGTGATTCTGCCCTAAGAGCACTGATGTTAATCTAAGAAAAGAGAATTGACGGCTGGAATATCAGCCATGGCGACTGGGAACGCGTTATCAGCCAGGCTGCTCTGTATATCGGAACGCAGCAGCAGTGGCAGCAGCAGGCCTCCTTGCAGACAAGTCTCGTCTCTGGGCTCTAATTGTTACGCCGTTCGGCTCCCTATTGTATCCTCTGATTCCACCATCTCAACGATTCTTGGAATGCATCACAATTGTGACGTCACAGCAGTCAGGCGGGTGGCCAACACAAATGAACAGTCTGATGATTTTATCGCTGTACCAAAAATCCGTGCATGGCGAGGGAATGCAAATGGTTTTGCAAAGGGGAGAAGGGTAGTGCCTATGGCTATGGTTTCGTGGTTACCAGAGTCATCGTCACATAATGAGATGCAGTATGAAGACTTTCGTACGGAGATATTAGAGCAAGTTGGCGAGGTGGGGGCTGAATCCAACAAAACTCGATTACCCTCGTCGCAATTCCAGCCGCAACAGGTGCATATCTCTTCCCAACTTAAACGATTTTATTGTCGTAGCTTGTTCCGGATTTATAAGAGCAAGTAAGTATGTCTATGCTGGATCATGCAGCAGGATGTGCTAGGAGACTTGAAGCTTTGGAACTTCAGAATTCTTTCGATTGGAAAATGGCGCTTGAACTCTGTCCCAATTCTTGACAGTTATCACTTTTCAAAGGAGGGAGATTGAGAAGCGGTGCCCGAAGAATTGTGGATCACCTGGTTCAATCAACTCAGCCTGTAGTGCATTCTTTGGACCTCCATCGCAGTCAGAAGGGACTTAGCAAGGGCTTTAGGAATGCAGATCAAGGAACGGGACATGTAAGCACTGCAAATGCAGTTAACATGAATGCTGACACAAGCAATTCCGAAAAGAATGTGGAGTGCCATGTCGAGGCTGTGTCTTGGCGGGAGCGTCATATCAGTGCAAGTATCAGAGTAGAAGCCTCCCAGGAACAGGTTTGGGAGGTTTTGACTGACTATGGGAGACTGGCGGAGTTCATACCTAATCTTACTCGCAGGTGCGGAGCTAAAATCTAAAATTTTCTGTGACAGGGACATGGTGAATAATTATTTTTATTCTTGGTTGAGAGAAGACAATTCCTTGCTTGATGCCTTTGTGATGTTGGATATAGGTTTTCTGACAAAAGCCTGTAGTAACATGATGCATGACTAAGGTATTATGATCTTGTTGTGGGTGAATGGAACAGTGAGCGAATCCCCTGTCCTCATCCCGGACGAACGTGGCTGCTTCAAGAAGGCAAACAGAGCGCCATGTATTGGCAAATTGAAGCTCGAGTCGTTCTTGATCTGGAGGAATTTCCTGATGCGGTAAGTCTGTCATTTTGTGTTCAGTTCCTTGAAGAAATTTGAAAGCAGTGCATTAACGTCTTCTTCTTCCCATTGGGGTTTGCAAAATGATCAGAGAGTAATTACCCAAGAATAGAACGCATACTAGGTTTGCTACCATTGAACAGTTGCCACGGTTCTTTCTAAGCGTTTAAGCTGTGTTGTTTGCAGAAGGATGGTAGAGAACTGCGATTTTCTATGGTAGATGGTGATTTCAAGCGCTATGTAGGGAGGTGGTATCTTCGTCCTGATGCTCGGTATGTAATTGTCGTATTAAATTTACTTTTCAGCTGTGTCGCCTATTCTATAATAAGCAGCATGCGTCAAAGTATTGATGGATGGTTCAATTTCAGTCCAGGTACAACTATATTACATTATGAAGTGAACGTGACACCTAGACTGCTGTTCCCGGCGGCCTTTGTTGAGAAGATTATCAAGTCCGACCTCCCCATCAATTTACGGGCTATAGCTGCGCGAGCAGAAGACTGCTCTAATGTTTCACGAATGGCAGCTGTGCAGACAAAGGATGTTGTCTCTCCACGCTTTCTTCAGAAAATTGAAAGAAGCAGTACAAAGACAAGAGAGTATAGCACGGCTGGGTCTGCTGTTAAAACCGCCCTGAAACCCGTTCTAGCGGAGCCAATGAATTTCAGTGGAGGGTCGTCTGCTCCTGTGGAATTGAATGAGAGGTCGAGGCTGATTAGTAAAGACTCTTCGTGGGGAGCTATTGGATCAACTTGTAAAGTTGGAAAGCCATGTGCTGTAGATGAAGTCCACTTGAGGCGTTTCGATGACTTGTTGGTAAGCCTTGGCAGAGCACATGTTTCTTGAACCAGAGAGAAATCAGAATTGTTGGTATTAATCATGAAAGGTCTTTGATCTTTGATATCACGTGGCTGTCCGGGTTCTAGAGATGGACTCCAAGGAGGCTGCCATGTAATTCATGTTGAGTTTTCATTGTTAGCATAAAATACGCCTCAACTTTTCGATCGAAGTATACAAAGAAATATATTCACTTCCATATACTTTGCTACACACGTTTAGAATTTTGTCAGACGACGAGGAAGAGCGGAGCACACTTGTAATCTTCGCCTAACATGGCCGCGCGCGCCTCTCCTCTTCCTCCTTCTCTCCCCCCGTTCCTTGTTTATTTCTGTTTTTATTTTAAGGATTGCTTTCTTAAAAATATAGCAGATAATATAGTTCAGCTAAAAACTTGTTCTGCAGGAGAATGGAGGAGTACACAGGCGGGTAGTAGCAGCTATTACAGTCGAGGCGCCAGCTCATAGCGTGTGGGCTGTTCTTACTGCTTACGAGAGTCTTCAAGAGTAGGTTTCTGTTCTCTATGTCTGTAACCTTTCACTCGACATCTTGGTCATTCATATGAGACGTATTATAAGTTCAATTTGATGGCTAAGCTCTGGTTTCCGACACTAGTTTTGAGAACTCGTGAAATTATGATTTTGACTAAGTTTTGAGGTTCTGTGTAGGACCTAGCGACACTTCTCACCATGATCAGGAGTTACAGTAATAGCTTAATTAGTAAAATCATCCCTGAAGATTTTTAATTTGTCTCAAATTTTACACATATTTTACAATCCTTCCATCTAATTTTGATGGAGGGTTGAGCTATCTGAAGGATTCAAGTTGCTGGGTGTATGTGTGGTTTTTTTTCATCTGACCAGGTTCATACCCAACCTAGCAATTTGCAAGGTCTTGACTCGGGAGAAAAACAAAGTTCGTTTGCTACAGGTACTGCACCAGTGATGTACAGCTGCTATCATTTGGCATGTAAATCAGCAATTCTGGATCACATTAGTGCTTTGAATTTCCATTAGTTCTTAGCTTTACGGGATGAATCTCTTGGTGAAATGCCTTAGTGGATGAGCATATTAGCCACTTCTATTTGCTTTTTGGGTATTGTCGGAGTTAGAGTTCTGTTGGAACTGAAACTGCAATGCTGTGTTGCAGGAGGGCTGCAAGTGTCTTTTGTATATGGTTTTACATGCTCGAGTTGTATTAGATCTCTGGGAGAGGCCTCAGTATGAGATTTTGTTTCAACAAGTCGAAGGGGATTTTGACAGTTTCCAAGGGAAATGGACCCTAGAGCCTTTGGGAGCACAGCACACTTTGCTTAAGTATCTAGTTGACACCAAGATGCACAAAGATTCTTTGCTTGCTGAGGCTCTTGTTGAGGAGGTATATAATCAATCACTTCATCAGACCTAGAAAATTCTTATTTGAGTACCATGTCTATTTGCTGATGCATTTTCTTGCGAACATATTCAGGTCATATATGAAGATTTACCCGCAAATTTATGTGCTATTCGAGATCGCGTTGAACTTCTTGGGTCCAATAGTTTACTGGACAGCAGAAATGAAGTTGTTGAGAAGCTTGAAAACATCAAGAAGCAAGAATTTCTTGTCCCAAAAGAATCTTTCATAAGTCCAGATTCACCTAAAGACGTTGGTAAGGAAGATGACAAGCATGTCGTCAAAAGTGATCGCAAACCTTCTCCACGGATCCGACAAAGGCCACTGGTCGCTGGCCTCCAGCGTGATTTTAACATTCTTCAACAAGAGCTTTTAAAATTTATTGCTGAAAAGGTGAGTTTTTACAGTAGTTTCTCTTTGGAAATCATTGTTGTTGCTTGGGCTTCTTTGTTGCTACTTGTTAATGCGCCTCTGGTCTGTCTTCTACAAGCACTGAAGTGTTGCTTTTTGAGGTTTTCCGTATCAGATTGTGGAAGTGGTAACAATTTAAGTTTATGTTGCAACAATTGTTTCCTGCGCAGGGCACCAAGGGTGTGATGCCTTTGAGATGTGAGTTGAGGGAAGCTGGGCGAGTGGACTTGGAGAAGGCCATAACTCGTAATGGAGGCTTTGGTCCTGTAGCTTCCAAATTGAACCTCTCATTGGCATATAAGGAGCGGAAGCCTAGAGGCTACTGGGACAATTTGCAGAATGTCCACAAAGAGGTATGACTCGCTTGTTGTTTATTAGATCTACTTTGATTATCTTCAAATTGTCTTGTTTACTAGAAAGGTTACCTTGATATAGTGTTTTTTCAGCTGATAAGATAATTTGTTAGCAGAACGAGTTTTAGATGATTCGCAAGATCTTAATGAACTTTTGCTTGGGCATTGGTTTTTTGGGTGTCAGATTCTACTGTTCCAAAAAGAACATGGAAAGGATAGGACGACCATGCCAACCCGACAGTCATTAGAGAGAGCAGGTCAGCATTTATGTTATCCACAGGTTTTTTGCTCAGCCAACACGGTATGATTTACGGATTATCGGAATATGGCGTTTATATTTTTGGGTTGACTGTGTGGTGCAGGACGGTATGACCTGGCACGGTCATTGGAAAAATGGGGAGGGCTTCGAGAGGTTGCACGGGTATTAGGACTCCAAGTGAAAAAGCGGCAAAAATCTCGTACTGCAAAGGGTGATGTTGTGCCTGCCCTAGCGCCGAAGGATTCCGACGAAAGTAAGACTGATATTAAAGTGCCTTTAAAGACTATGCTTCCATTAAAATCAAGAAAATGGGTCACCATGCGCCGCTATAGTACGGATTTCGCTGATTAGTGAGGCTTCCGAAAAACTCCCGGAGAATTCTTCATTGCTTCCATGTGCAAAGTATGTTCTCCTTGATTCTACATTCAGCATTGTAGTTTTTTTTAATCAGCGCTTAGTCCAGGGCATTGAGCTCTTCTACTTGTACTTTAGTGAGCCTGCTAATTAAGGGAGGTTGAGTTAAGTATTCCACATTTGAAACAATACGTAGATGTTCTGAACGAGTGCGTCATATTCAACCATGTCGTTCTGGATCACCTGGTGCTTCTTATTGTGTGTGTGAATGTGGAGTTAGTATGTTGTAATTCACATTTTGCTTAGTCTTTTTGAGTGAAAAATTCAAAGTTAATCTTCATCATTAGTAAGTTTCCTACATCTCTTCCTTATTGGTGTATACAAAGCTTTTCAAGTTCTCAATTTATAAGATAGTCAAAAAATTTCATTATTGAGTTGAATGTTGATTTGCTCTCGGGTTTTCATCAATCAATTTTTATGTATTCCATATTTTAAGTTGAAACTTTGTATATTGGTGTGTCTTGATGTTGGCTTTCTAATAAGCTATTGTACATTTAATTTGGACTTGATTTGGAGTTTTAGTGAATTTTAGACTAGAAAGTGGTTTACTGCCTTGGTAGTTTCATGTACTTCTTGTTCGGAAAGGCATTTCTTAGTGCGTGGTGACTATTTGATAATGGAATTTTTTGTGTACAAGATCTTCAAAATTAAGGTTGTAGTGGTGCAAATTTCAATACTATTGAATAAGAATAGAATTTGTGACAATTTTTGGAGTGGAGAGAGGTTTCTGCCTTAAGTGGAATACAATTGAGATTAGTGATTTCTATCTCTTCAATCATTTACATTATTGATTTTATGTTATACTTTTGATTGTTGTATTTTAAGTCTTATCTTAATTATATTAAATTATAATAAAAAATATAAATATAAAAATATAAATATAAATATAAAAATAAAAAATCATTAAATTAAGATAATTATTTTATTAACTTTTATTTTAACTTTTATTTTATTTTATCTTATTTTATTAGTATTTAAATATCCTATTAACTTTTATTTTAACTTTTATTTTATTTTATTTTATTTTATTTTTACTTATCTTTTTATCTTTATTTTTCTTGTTTAATGAATACTATTACTTTTATTTATTAATATTACTTATCTTTTATTTTATTTTATTTTACATGCATAATAAGTTTTTTATATTGATATAAGTTTAATATATTTTTATTTATCTATTAATTTATTTTTATGTAATATTATTACTTCTAATTTTAAATAATATTTGATTAGTTTAGTATTAATGTAGTATTATTTCGTGGTTCTCTTCAGATTGGTGTCACTTCAAAAGCATAAAGAGTGGAGTTCTAGCACAACTTCAAATCTAAGACTAATCTTGGTAAGTTCCAAACCTTAGCTTTTGAATTTATTTGAAATTTTTAGTCAAAAGTAAGAACCGAACACGGCTTGGCAAAATTAGGTGGATTTTAAACTTCAGTTCTTGAATTTATTTAAAATTTTAAAGAAAAACAAAGAAGTAGCACAGCTTGGAAAAACTCGGTGGATTCCAAACCTTAGTTCTTCTTTTCATTTGAAATTTTAGATACTTTTAGGAAAGAACAGAACGGGACTTACTGTCCTAAAGATAACATCTTAACCATTCTACCACCTTATAGTATAATTGAATATTAAAATATTCAATTATATGCACCTAAAATTTCTCCAATCTATCTCTTTTCTTAAAGAGAACGTGGTTGTGTTTGTGATAGGTGTTTCAATTTTTAGACATTTTGTAGAGAAATAAAGTCGGATTAATGGTTGGTATGATTTCTTTTTGGCATTGAATCTATACTTGTGGAAAGTGATGATCCCTATGAAATATAGTTAATTGTTGCAAGTTGCCCTATAGGTTGCCTTTTACCTAGTCCATTTGATTTTTGTAGTATCCATGTATTAAAATTTTTAAATTACTTGTAATATCCTTGATCCTATTTTTCAATTTGTAAATTGTGAATTAAGTCCAACTAACGAGTGACACTGCCATACTAAGATTGGCACAAGATCTTAACATAATATTTAATTAAATCTCATGCATCACTTGTGAGAAAAGTTTAATTATTGGATAATATCACTAATTTGAGATTGGTACGAGATTTCATCTTGGTATATAATTAAACTACGTGCCTCACAAATAGATAAGAAAAAAAGGATTTTATATTAATTCAAAGAATAAAAATAAAAATAATTTAAAGTCTACTTGTTTTGCTTTAAATCACCTACTAGGTCTTTTATTTTAAGAGAATTATTTAAAAATCATATACTTATTTGTATGCCACCTAGGATTAAAGCTAAGGTAGTTCATCTTCTTATTGGCCTTGTTTTGTGATCTCAACGCATTTTACAATCCAAAATACATATTAAGCCTATACTTTAAAGAAAACCACGTATTAGAAGAAATTTGCAACAAGATGTTACAAGCTTCTATTGGGATGGAGCATGGAAGAAGACAGCCTTCAGAGCCTCAAGTAGAGCCTTTACCAATTCCAACTTCAAGAGTTAGTATAGCCAATGAAAAAAACCACAACTTCCAAACCAATATCCAAATCGACGTAATGATGTTACTTAGAAGATTACTTATTGTAGTACCTTCAGGATTACAAACGGCATCAATTCCACCTATCTTTCTAAGATTTAATGGATCTATTAATGAAGATCCAGCAGTCTATATAGAAAGGTTTGTAGAAGTACTTATCATTAGTTTAGTAACCAATCATGGTTACTATTTAATATGGTTTCCAACAACCTTGATAGATTTTGCTGTCGTGGTAGAGAGAATTTGCCTCAAGAAAGCATTGGACTTCTGGCTTCCACTAATTATTCAAGTAAGATCCAAGTATAATAAAATCCCCCAAATTTATATAAAAGATTTCTTCATAGGGCTATTACATCCTATACACAAGTCTTATATACTTGACTTGACTCAAAACATAACAAATGCTCTAAAACCCTCATTCCTCCGTAGGAAGGGAATTTTTTCTGAACTTCAATAATCCATAACTTTTAATCCAACAGTCCAAATCTATTCTAAATTTATATAAAGTACTGATATATTCTTTAAAACTACCACCACAAATTTCAACTGTTGATTCATTACCGATCTTTAGATATCGCTATAATCCTAGCAATAGCTTCAAACCCTTGTTTACAAACACCCGTATACTAAATTCTTCATATCTCACAATCTAAAAGTCCAAATGCTATGAAACTTTGATATATAGCTTCTTGGCATAATAATACATCTTTTTAGAAAGTATGAGATAATAATTCATCTATAAACTCAAGATATGGCAAATCCCATCACTATCAACAAAACGGCCTATTTACTATCTTGGAATTCAATCTGCTATCTTTGACTTCCAATAACTCTTTTATTAGAATTCTAAATATAGTAATTCTTCCACATCAGATATAGATCTTGAAATCATCTCTCTAGCCGCACCTCTCGATTTCCAAAAGATCTCATAAAACTCCTTCAATCTTCAAAAGAGTGACAGTAGATACAATTTGTATACCCTAACTTTAAGCGCCTACTCCTCCCTCATTAAAACTCCAAATCCCTCAATTTGGCATAGATCTCATGTAGATGGGACATTCACCAAATGAGAATAACTCCTAGTAATATTCCTTCATCAATATAGGCTTTTGATTGACTAATAACAAGTCCTTTCAACCTTGACAAACATTAGACAAGGTCTTTTAGAAGATGTTATCTCTTATGTGAAGCAATTCCAAGTAGTATGTATTCGATATGTTGATAATCTATTAAATAAGGATACCATAAGGCACTACTTTATCTAAGGTTTTGCCATGTCTTCTAAAATTTAAAATATCTTAAACAAAAGACCTAAAGATTTAGAAGGAATCATTCAAGCTCCTTTGGAAGTGGAGGTTATTGATAAGGAAAATGATTGTATGCTTAGAAGGGCAGAAGAACCAATACTTGACTTTATACCTTTGTAATATCAACCTATAGAATTCCATCAACCTCTAGCTTTAAGCTACCCACAACCTTCTACATTTCTTTTGCCAATTAATAATCTAACACTTTTAATTATAGAACTTCCACATGATCAAGCTCAACCTAAAACCTTTGATGATACTAGATTGAAAGAATTTAAAAATGAAGTACGGCAAATCAATGATGTATTCAAAAATAAGATGATGAATACTATGAAAGTCATTAGTGAATAAATGTCTTGCCTTATCAAAAATCAAACTCTAACTATAGAGCTGTCAAAGACAAGAACTCGATGAAATCAAATGGACAAGTGAGACTTCTCTTATAAAATAGAAATAAGAAAATATGTATTCAATAGAAATTGGAATGGCTATTGTCAAAAGACAAGACAACTAGAGACTCTTGAAACTAGATTAGAAGCAAGAAAAGAGTTGACAAGAGTGAAGAAGGCTTCACTCTTGTCTCTATATATACTATCTAAGTAGAAGCTACGTGGCGATGTTCTATAGGACCTCCAATATGTGTTGACTTTGAAGGCCACTTGCCTTAGCTTGCAAGGCAAGTTTTTTACATGTGCGCCACGTAGTTAGCTTGAAGAACAAGCTATTAACATGTGTGGTACATGGTTAACTTGTTGACCAAGTTTCTAACCAAGAAATCAATTATGGACACCTATACGGTCAAAGCAGCGTCTATGAAGCTTCCAGGAAGTTTTTCTAGAAGATATTATAGAATTAACCTACTTTTATCTACTTTTACCTAATTCTACTTAATTATATAGGTAACTATGTGTATGTCCGTGACATTACCCCTCTTTTTAGGCACGAGTTCCACGAGGAGCAGGGGTTAGATGTTGAAGAAGTCTAAGATGCGCTGGATTGTATTTGCCACATACTCTGATCTTTGTTCTCTTTAAAGGTAATTAATGGGTCCTCTCAGCCATCGATAATGTCCCATTCCGGGGCGAGAAGACCACCTTGTTATTTGATCATTGTTGTGACCTTCATAACTTCCTTCGAATAACACATTTGGAACACCATCAGGAGTTGTTCCTACCTCTAATAAAATCACCAAACATTGGGAGTCTCTTCCAAGGTCGTGATACCAAACACGTTGTATCTCGCCATGTATTCGAAGAAGGACATGTTGTTCTTGAAGATCTTCATCTCGGTTGCGTCGTCTTGAAGGTTGTGACAATCGCAACGTCTCATCTGGCAAGCCAGCAAATGAAGGCTCTTGAGTCGAATCCGCTGGTTGTTGGTTCTCCATTTCTTCAGCGCCACAAATATAAAGAAGTTACAAACAAGGTTAGAAAGTTGAATGTTATCTTGCCTAGATCTTGTTTCTTTTATAGGAGAGGTCTTCATCTTGGTTTTGATAGATGTCGTTGATAAAAGGTCTCCACCTTCTTTGCTGCATTTACAAGATTCTTTGCCGGTTCCCATGTGCACTCACTGATATTATATCCGCGCCAATGAATAAGATATTCCAACCTGTTTCGGCGCCGCCTCGAATCTACACAACTTCAATTAAATCTTAACAATATTAATCAAACCTTGATTCAATCTTAAAACAATTACAAAAGAAGAATAAATGAATCATACATTAATCATAATAGAAAATAACATATAAAATACTAAATTTAGAAAATACTAAAAATAGAATCTTAAAACCCTAAGTCATATCTTATTCAAATCCTAGGTCAAATCCCAGTCAAAATCTATATCAAATCCTAAATCAAACCCTGGTCAAACCCTAGTCAAAACCTAAGTCAAATCCTAAGTCAAACCCTAAGTCAAATCCTGGTCAAATCCTAGTCAAATCCTAAATCAAACCCTAAGTCAAACCTTAGTCAAATCCTAAATCAAACCCTAAATCAAACCCTAAGTCAAACCGTGGTCAAATCGTAGTCAAAATACTAAACCCTAAACCAAACCTTAGACAAATCCTAAACAAATCCTAAATCCTAAACCAAATCCTAAATAAATCCTAAACAAATCTTAAACAAATCCTAAACAAATCCTAAACCGTAAACCAAATCCTAAATAAACCCTAAACCAAACCCTAAATCAAACTCTAAACCAATTCAAGTCAACCCTAGGAAAAATTAGAACCTCAATATCTGTTGATTAGACCGTTGATCTTTTTTAAAACTTTGTATATCCTTCAAACTCTTAGTAAAAAACAAGCGCAACAAATTTGAAGGAAATCGAACTTACCAAATAGAAGAAAAACTTCAAAATCTTCTCGGGTGTTGGTCAGCCTCCTTCTCCAACCTTGATGCTGATCTTCCAGTGCTGATTTCTCCCTTCTTCACCGTTAAATCAGTCTCAAATCACTCATGTATATAGGAAAATAAGTCTATTATCCATACAAATAAAAATTACTCCAATCCAATTGGCAGATTGCTCAAGATCTTAAAAACCTTAATTGACCCTCAAAACTTAAATTCCAAGACCTTGACCCTCTTAAACCTCAATTACGTACAATTAAATTGTTAGATTCAGTTTGAATTAACAGCACACATTAACAACAACAATACCCAAAAACCCACAAATTTCCAGCCATAAATCTTTTTCAAAGCTTCTGAAATTGCCTAAACCATCAACCCTATTTTATTTCACAAAATCTCAAGTAGCCAAAATAAACCCTGACTTTGCAAAGCTATTACAAAGTCGTTTTTTATCCAAATCATTCAAAACCAACTCCTATACAAAACCCTTCAAGTTCACTCCCTAATCCTAATCTCCGATTTGCAAAAAAACCCCTCTATTTGCCATCGGCACACGATTAAGTGCCCTAGGGTCTGGTTTTGACCCAGGTTCTTAACCGGCTCTCTCCGGGTATCAACTCTTGTAATTTTGAGGTAAATTTCTCTAAAACCTACTCTTAACTCCTTACTAAACATGCCTATACCAATTATCTTTCTAATCTACTTTGTTTTATCATATTTATGGCTATATAAAGTAAGTAGAATTCTTTTTTATAAAAGGCAGCATTAGCACCTTTTAATTTTTACTACCTCCTTGTCTATTATCTATTTTTCTAAGATAATTTTTTCTAATATTTTCATTTGAGCTCTTCTATAATATAATCACTCCTCCCCTCTTTCACCTAGTGGTTGTATTACTACACGATAGCAGTGGCATTTGTTTTCTTTTTTGTATATTTGTTGTCTTATATGGCTCAAGTAGAGACAAATGGAATTCATGATGAATCTTCATAGACTCCGGTATCATACTGCATTTACGTGCAGTGTATAAAAATATTAAAAATCTTATATCTATTGTTAATATATGTGTGAGTGCTAGAGGTTATTTTAGAAGATATTATAAGGAGAGGTTTTATTATAGCCACTTAGTTAGTGAATTAAGATGGCTATTTGTTTTGTTCCTACCTTATTTATATCCTAGAATAGACTCTTTTGTAATTAGAAGAAAAGTAAAGGTTGTTTTACCTTTCTTGTAGACTTTTAACGTAGGATGGACCTTGTGAGGGTAAGAAAGAAGAGCATGGGGTGAATAAGGCCCATCCAATAGGATTTGGCTGCCCATGTGGACGTCTCATAGTCTAATATGGAAAGAAAGGGAATTATACTCCTCTTGCTAGACCGAGAGGGAAGGCAGTTTTGAATAGTGAACTTTGGAGAGAGATAGCTCCATGGATATAGAAGCGTTTGTAATGAAAATTGATGGGGTGTGTTCTTCAAGTTGTAAGGATTCTAGAACCTACTCACTTGCTTGTTTTGGAATTGTGAACAAACAATTATATTTGTTTTAATAGAGTAGAGTTTGCTGCCACCTGACGAAGAGGGGCAGAAACTTCGAGCTGCTAGTGCAAGTTTTATTTCGACTCTTTCTGAGTGAAATTTATAGAGAGTGTAGGAAATTGTGCTAGCTTTCTATCAAGACATCTCTTGTAGCATTTGGAGTTGGAGAGCAAAAGTTGTGAGCTTGAGAGTGGGAAAGGGTTTGCTGCCACCTGATGAAGAGGGGTAGAGACTTTGTTCAACCACCCAAGTCGGACAGTCTCTTCAATCTTTTTGATATTTTAGGTGCTTATAGAAGCTTATGTAAGCTTTCTATAAAATCAAAAATCAATACATTTGGAGCTTTGATGAAAGTTTTATGAGCCATGAAGTGTCAAAAAGGGCAAATTGTTTCTAGGGTTTGAAGAGTAGAATCAACTAGCTACAAAATCTGGAGTTTGAGAGGCATGTATGCGAAATTTTAGAACAAGTTAGGTGATGGGGTGAGCTTTCTAAAAAGCTATTGCATGTCCAATTTGGAGAAGGAAAGTGATCACAACAAAGGCTGAAGTGAAGAGGAGCTTTGCTGCCTTTGCATTCGCTTGGAATTTTTAGTGCCTACTTTTTTTAGCCATAACTTTTAAACGGTAAGCCATCTATTTTTGAAATTTTGATATATTTTATAATGGATTATTGGCTTTCCATAGACTATAAGCACGCTTGATTTGAATTTTGGATTAATTTTTAGTGATTTATTTAGTTTTAGCTTGTTGTATAATTTGTATTCCTCATATGCGGTTGTATTTTGAGGTATACTTGAATACATACATACTTTGCTTATACCTTTCATACAAGTATATATACATATATTTATATCAAGTATTTATATAAGTATTTATACATAATATTTATATAAGTATTTATATAAATATTATACCAAGGATTATATATTATTTTATACAAGTATTTATATAAATATTATTCAAGTATTTATACTTTATATTTGTACAAGACTTGTACAAGTATAATACAAGTATAACTTGAAAGCTTGAACAAATATTGTGCAAGTATAGAACATACTTGCACGGCTTCCTCTCATGTTCCCTGCTAGTTCTAGTAGCAGCTAAGAACCCGGCGTTTTTCCAAGGCGAATTCTCTCTACCGGATACCGATAGCTATAATTGATAAGCAACTGAATTGATTTGTTCACAAATTGAGAATGGTCCAAGCCTACGATAGTCCAACTTATCAAAAGGACG